>CM051260.1:23537797-23631788 GCA_027921565.1 Artemia sinica
GGGGGAATAAACCATATCTGCTTGACTAGTAGCTCCTTTTAAAGCCCTTTTTTTGCTGATTCATAATATACGTCTTACCGCGTTTAAGTCCTGAATTCAATTTAGTTCCCAAATAAAGTTTTTCTAAGAAATTCAAAATCCTTGTCTTACAAAAAAGTGGACAATGGCCTTGCTTTGGCTTATTATGCTCTATACAGTGTTTTTTATTAAGTGAAAAACAATTATGTGAGCACGGGCCCCTGGCCCTCAAACAATTCCAACAAATTTATAGGTATTCCGCAATGGGACTTTAGGGGAAGGAATATTCTAGGGGAGCTATCCAGTGGAATAACCCAGACCCCTGTATATGATGTATTTATGGAGAACCAGCGTTCCCTTTAAAAAGATTCACCTTAGATTGTGTACCCAGTTTATCTAGTTTTTTTTCTATTTTTGCATTTTCTATCTAAAATTTTCAGTTTTTTTTATACCCTTAACTGGAAATTCCAATCTATAAAGGCATAGAATTAAACACTTCACAATAAATAAAAAGTTGGTCAGTCAGACCTTTGGAATGAATCGTGTTGTTACAGCTGCGAGAAATATTCAGAGATCTATGGCGTGAGTATTCAGATATCATCTATTTACAATCACGAGAAATTCTATTTACTCTATTTACCTTTACAAGACACAAGCAAATTGTTTCCCAAATCAAAATCCTTTGTGTTTTTGGGCATTGTGTCAACTGATAATTTCTTAAAAGACGCAAAATTGAGCAGACGTAAAATCGAGCAATCAAAGAGAAAGTATAAAATAGGTGGGAACCGGCAATTACCCCGCCCGCCACTCCCCTCACCAAAAATTACTCCCTGTGTCTGGTTGGTCTCCAATCGCTTTTCAATTATAATAAAAGACTAGAAACTCTCATTGTCTGATCGAATGAGCTCCCTCCAAAATTTCTGTGACCTTGAGGAGGAGGTGGGGATACGGAAGGGTCAGTTTTTCTCCTAAGCGATCAATCTCACATTAAGGCTCGCAGCATTACGGCTGAAAAATCGTAATAACAAAAATAGAAGTTTCTGTAATGGGCTATTACTATCATGGCTGGCGTCCCCCCCCCGGTGATTACGTCCCCCATATCATTCCCCCTTGGAAAATAATCTCCTCCCTCGTAGAATGCCCCACCCCCCGAAAATACCCCCCCTCCGGAAAATAACCCCCAGTGGAAAATAAGGCTTTCCGAATTTGAGAATTTTATTTGAGTTTTTTTTCTGAATTTCTGTAGGGGGAAGGAGTTTTGGTACTTGTGCATAATGGACCACTCACTCAAGTTTACGCTATGTAAAACTCGAGAACAAACCGGTTTCTTCGTTTTTTTTTTTCTTTTTTTCAGCTTAGCGCGAGACAAGACAAAGACAAGTGACAGAATATATGAGAAATAAATAATTTGGGCTATATATTTGCACATAATGTGGGGGGGGGGGTGGGGTAATGTATTCGGACAGTTTGAAGTCAGAAAACAATTCTTTCTCGGTATATGGCCACTAAAAAATTACAGAAAAATAGCGAGGTATCTTGATATTTTGTTAACTAAAAAAAAAATCCCATTATAAAGTAAATGCAGTGTTTTATTTAAGTGTTTTTTTTTTCAAGTGTTAAGTTTTTTTTTTTCAATGACCGTTTTTCCAAGTCTTAAAAAACTATTATTAGGTTAATGTAGTGTTTCATTTAAGTGTTTTATGATGATCGCTGATCAAAGTTTATGTTATTTTAGCCTTTCATTTATGCTATTTTACTGTATTCATGGCCGTATATTTGGCTTTAAAAACACTTATCTATCAATCTATCTAATATGCAGAATAATTGTATAAAACACATTTTGCATGCAGACCCGCTACACTTTACTTTGGCACGTGCGTACCAGTGTTGCCGACGCGGTACAATTGTACCGTTTTTGGTACAATTTAGAGGTCCTAGTACTATGCGGTACATTTGAAAAAAATTTTGCTACAATCCAAATTTCTCGGCACATTTTGGTTTTATTCGCTTTTTATATACAAAGTGAATAAAACCAAAATGTGCCGGAATGTCCCGGTAGGAAATTTTTGGTCGTGCTCTTTGATGAGATGATGAGAAAACGTTTTTTCAACTCCAGGTATCATCGGTAAGAAATTTTGATATGCTTCATCTACACTCTGCTAGGGGAGTAGAGTGTAATCAACCAAATCTGGCACCACTTCTGGCTCAGTTCCCAAATATTTACTGAGTGAAAATGAGTTGGAAGATATTGTTCAAGAGCGGAAGAGATTACCCCTTTGCTCTAAGCTTGGCACTTCGATTGACTCAGATCCAGCTATGTTTTGGACTTGGGTTTACAGGCAAAAAGATGTTAATGGGTCAAAGCGTTTTCCTCTTCTTAGGCATTTCACTTTAAGCCTACTTGTTCTCTCCCACACGCTTCCGTGGCTGCTGAGCGAACTTTCTCAGCTGTCAATCTGAGCAACAGAAAACTCGTTTCGGTTTCACCATATTGAACGAGCTTCTCACCGCAAAATGGATCATCTCAAAGAATTGGGAACCACTCTTGAAAATGGTTCAGCATCCAAAGTGGAATGGGGAAAGGGATATGAAAAAGCTGGGCTACAAGAAGAAACAGCAGAAAAACTGACCAACTAGCACAATTGTTCCTTTTTTTTCCTTCCTTTTTTTTTGAAATGTTACAGTTTTATTACCTTTGTACGGTTTAACCTGATTTCTTGTGCAACATAGTCACAATACTTCTGTTAAATTAATTTAGTTTTGAATAGTAGAATCGACCAAGAACTTATATAGGATGACCGGCGAATTATCTGGTCTTCGCGTAACTCATCGGAGGGTAGCCTAGTCCATGGACCCATGGGAATCTGTGGTGTTAGCCACTTTCATGGCGTGATTGCTGATATGTTTTGTTTTTAGCTTCTGACGCTCGTTACTCATCCTATACATGGATTATAAGCAAGGCCGAAAAAAGGAGATCGGAACGATTGGGCCCAATCGGGCCCCACGTTTGAAAGGGCCCACGCCGCCATCAAAATGAACAATTGATTTTCGAAATTGTGAAATGTTCTTAACAATTCCAGTAAGCGTTGCTTCTGGAGAGAGTCGTTTCCAGGCTAAAACCAATAAAAAAAATGTGGTGCCATATTTGGCTGATTACACTCTACTCCCCTAGCGGAGTGTAGGTGAAGCACATCACAATTTCTTACCGATGAATACCTGAAGTTGAAAAAACGCTTTCTCATCTCATCACAGAGCACGACTAAAAAATTTCCTACCGGCACATTTTGGTTTTATTCGCTTTGTATATACAAAGCGAATAAAACCAAAATGTGCCGGAAAATTTGGATTGTACCAAAATCTTTTCAAATGTACCGCATTGCACTAGGTCCTCTAAATTGTACCAAAAACGGTACAATTGTACCGCGTCGGCAACACTGATACGCACGTGCCAAAGTAAAGTATAGCGGGTCTGCATGCAAAATGTGTGTTTTATTCAATTATTCTGCATATTATATAGATAGATAGATAAGTGTATTTTAAAGCCAAATATACGGCCATGACCACAGTAAAATAACATAAATAAAAGGCTAAAAACATAAACTTTGATCAGCGATCATCATAAAACACTTAAATGAAACAACTACATTAACCTAATAATAGTTTTTAATACTTGGAAAAACGGTTAGACGATTTGGGAATTGAAGTGCACTCTTTCAGGCATCTGGCAGCCTTTTACCTACACAATGACCCCTCTTTCAAAATAGTTGGTGCTACACTATGCACTTAAATTAGTTCTTTAGATTTATTTGATTTCCCTTTGTCTGTTTAGTTTTACATCTGGGGAGAATTTCCCAGGAGAAACTGTCAGAGGGATTTCCATTAGAAATTTTTGCGGGGAAAAACTTGCCACGGAGAAATCTCCGCAGGGAAATTTTTTGAGGGAATAAATCAGACCCCGTCAAGTCCAAATTCAGCGCAAGGGATAATGATTAGTGCTTGGGATCGTGCATACATATCATTTGATTTTTGTTTTTTTCCAGGTGAACAAACATAATTTTGACACTGCGAGGTTGTTTCATTCCTAGATTAGTTTCTACCAAAAAAGTCTGACAACACTTCAAAGCTACAAAATGTTTCTTTTTATTAAAAATCATGGCTTAATCACACGAAATAAGCCTTAACAGGATTAGAATAATTTCAAAAGTTTTCATTCGCTTAAGCTGGACAAAAACAGCTTCAGGAGAAGCTTCACGACCCATTCTGAGCTGAGCTTGATGTATGTTCAGCATGGAATTTTCATAGGTCTATAATTTCAAGGTTTTTAGTTTTGGTCCCGTGTCCCGTCCCGTTTTTTTTCCGTGGGGAGGGGGGGGTGTCCAGAGGTACTTTTCTGGGGATAAACCCTAGTATCCGGGCAGACATAAGAACAAAATGGTTCATTTGTGAAGCCCAAAGCGCTCCAGGGGGTGCCCTTTAAATGAGACTGAGTCTCGTACCGAACAAAAACTTTCGCAAGCAAATTAAAAAGGTACATGGATTCTGATCTCCTGGCACACTGAAATTGGCCGGGAGGGCTATGCATGAATGAGGGTAAATCATCTGGCAAACAGTGGTTTTCCCTAGATTAAATAGATGCCCAATAGTTGAGTCGGACCTGGCTGAGGTTAAAGTCGTACCATCTAACCCATTGACTAAATGATTTAAAGTAAGAAACAGAGATCATCACCGCCGGTAAAGTCCAATACCGTATTTTTTACCTTTTACCTTTTTTACCTTTTTACCTTTTACCTTTACCTCCCTGATTGTTATGGCACTTATTCAAAAATTGTAGTTGCAAAATGGTAAATCAAACGGTCAATATTCAGTTTAATGATCGATGCTAATTGTAATTGTATTGATTGTTACTTCCTTATTTGTACCTTGTTTTTTACGACAAGTTCTTACGATAAGTGTAAAATTTCTCGTTTCATGTTTTGTTATAAAATGTAAATTTTATTTATGTCTTCTTTTTGTTAGGTAGTGACTTGGTTTCAGTTTCAATCAAAAATCTTTTGTTGACTAGAATTACTCTGTTTCTAGGATTAAACTAATGCAATTATGCTACTTGTAGACCTGAAGCAGAGGACTGAAATTTTTAAATAGCATGAAATATATTCCGTGCAAGAGAGCTCCATTAAAATGTAAACATCCAGTTTATAAGAAAATCTAAATTTTAATAGGTAAAATATAAAATTTGAATTAAATTCGATTTCTGATTATTAATTATAAAATTTTATTATAAAAACCCACATGGGTTGCATAATACTTAATGATAATATTGATATTTAAGATAATAAATTTTTGATTATATATATATAGGCTAATTATATAATTAATATTTAATTAAGTATTCAATTATTTTTTATACTTAACCAAGCATTTAACATTTAGTGAGTATTTTATATTGGTGGTAAATAAGTAAAATGTTTGATTCTAATAGAGCATATTACACGTTTGATACGAGACAATACAGCTAAAACGTGAGTAAATATGAACTAAATACAGCCATAATTTTCCCGTGAGCAGATGTATTTGGTTGGTCATTTTTTTCAACACCAGCTGATTCTGATTTTCCGAAAAAAACGCGTTTCAGCTATTTGCGAAAGATTTTTGATCCAGTCTGTCATTTAATATTTAAAATGACAAGAAGAGCTTGAATTTGCCCCCTAGGTTTTTATTAATGAGTTTTTTTTATTTATAGTATCCATAGGACAAAGCCAAAAAAAAAAGAAAAAAGGAAGATTTGATTTAGGGGTAAATTTTTTGGCAGTTTTCATATTATTGACTTAGGAATGAAATGAACATCACAATCGATGCCTTTTTTTTATGCTCTTTGCGAATATAATAATTGCTTCTATCGGAAATTCAAATTTACCCCACCCCCACCCCCCCTAATTTGCAAATATATACCCTGAATTGTAACCACACAAAGAAGTTATCAACACTAGTTAAGTTAGTGAAAAGTGGTTAAAAACATATAACTATTTTATAAATAGATTTTTCAAGAGTAACATCATATCAAAAAATACTTATTTATAAGAACTCAAACCTCATTTATTAGGCAACTCAAATATGAAATGTTTTTTCCTACTGTTTCAAGTTTTTTCGAATGCTGTCGACAAACACAGTGCTGAATTTTGCGATTCGAAACTTTGCCGTCGACAGTTCATGGTATATTCCAATTCAGGGTATATATTTGCCCATTGGGGGATAGGGGGTGGGTAAATTTGAATTTCCGATAGAATTGATTATTATATTCGTAAAGAGCATAAAAAAGGCATGAGTGGTATGTTCGCTTTATTTGTAGTCAATAAATATGAACTGCCAAAAATTTCCCGATTTAGGATATGATACAATAGTCTCGGCTAGTCTGACTAGTTAAACATCCCCCTAAAAACATGCCCTGAAAGTTTTAAATTTTGTACACTGGGTCGTTCATTAGATATTATGTATATAGTGGCTTTTGGTTAGTTCAACATCACCCTAAACACCATCTGGAAGTTTCAACTTAATAATCTAAGCCTGAAATATTGCACTTACACCCGACTGAAACCCTGTATGAAACCTGTATGTCGATGAAATGTTGTGATTCGGTCAAATATCCAGCTCAATCTTCCCAGACAGTTCACATAGCCTTGACCTTAGAAGTAGTAGTAGCAGTAGCAGTATGTGTTTGTAGCAGGAGAAGTAGCAGTAATAGCAGTATGCAGATGCTGCCTTTAAGTCAGTTCAGTATCCTCTTCAGCATGCTTTGAAAATTCCAACTCTAAGCCCTTAGTCGTCCCTGAAATACTGCTGATGCGCCCTTTAAGAACCTGCGTGCATATAATATGTTTTGACTTAGTTCAACATCTTCCACAACCCTCCCTGAAAGTTTATCTTAATACCCTTAGTCTCAGTAGTGATAGCAGTCGTAGCAGTAACATTAGTAGTAGTTGTAGCAGTAGTAGTGGTAGTAGTAGTAGTAGTAGTAGTAGTAGTAGTAGCAGTAGAAGTAGTAGTAGTAGTAGTAGTAGTGATAATAGTAGAAGTAGTAGTAGTTGTAGTAGTAGTGGCAGTAGTAGTAGTAGCAGTAGTAGTAGTAGTAGTAGTAGTAGTAGCAGTAGTAGTAGTAGTAATAGTAGTAGTGGTAGTAGCAGCAGCAGCAGTAGTAGTAGTACACTTAGTGTCTTTTGGTGTATTCAACATTCTTCTTAACATGCCCTAAAAGTTTCAACTTAATGTTCTGAGCTGTTAGAGGGATTTTGAACTATTGTAAAGGAACCATGTGCATAATGCTGCTACAATTCCTACTAGTACTACTATCCTACTGCTGCTTCTATTACTACTATTAAGGCCAAGTGCATCCAGGTGAAACTTCCAGAGAATTGGGGAACTTAACTGAATCAAAGCATACTACGTGCATGTAGTATATCCAAAGGGCATATACGCAAAATCTCAGGAACGGTTTACTGTATCAAGTTTAAAGTTTCAGCTTCTGTTCAAGGTTGGAAAGGGAACTAAGTAGTAGGAACTATAAGCACAATATTACTTCTGCTAAAACTATATCAAAACACACAGGTTCTAAAATGGGTAGTTGTAATAATAGAAGTATACCAATGTTGAAGCATTAAGTTGAAACTGTCAGGTCATGTTGAGAGAGGGGGGTTGAACTAGCAAAAAGTCACCATATATATACTGTTGCTACTGCTACTACAAATACTACCACCACTACTGCTACTGCTACTACTACTACAACTACTATTAATATTAATGTTACTATTACTACTACTACTACTACTACTACTACTACTGCTACTACTGCTACTATTACTCCTAGAACTACAACTACTACTACTACTATTACTACTACTACCATTACTATTGCTTATACTAAGGCTATGGTTACAACGCGGAAAATCTCAGGGAATGTTTAGGAATATTTTGAACTAAATTGGAACACACTATGTGCAAGATAAGCACGAAAAGAGTGCAGACGCAATATCTGAAATAATGGGGATAGGGATGTTGAACTAGCCAAAAGGTACTCAGTGCACCATACTATTATTAGTATTACTTCAAATGCTGGCACGGTTAATGCTACTAGAACATGGTACTGCTACTACTACGACTACTACTAATGCTACTTCAAAACACACAAAACAACTTCAGAACTAAAACTACAACACAAACTATGCTCACACAGGTTTGTGAAAAGGCTGCATCGATAATATATCAGGAACGGCGTAGAATATGAAGTCGAAAACTACAGGTTTATGTTGAGGATGATAATGAACTAATCAAAAAAAAACTATGTGCATACTACTACTTCTATTACTACTACTACTACTACTACTACTACTACTACCACAACCATTTAAGTTTTAAGGGTGAAACTTCCAGGGAATTTTGAAGACGCTGTTGTTCCAAATTAATTAAAAAAAAACTTCCGAAAAATAAGTTTTTTTCAAAGAAAAGTAAAGGCCATTTTAAACTTAAGCTCAGGAGATACAAATACCTGTTAAATTTTCAAACTCAAAACGATCAGAAATTACTATTAAAGAATAAATGAAACCCAAAACAAACAGGAATTAAATAAACAATCATAGCAAAAAACATACAACAAGTAATAATATAAATGAATAAATAGATCTTAAAGCGAGTAATGCTTAGATTGAATATGAAAATCAAGCTTAAAACGAAAACAAATATTTTGCTATTAAAGCATAAATAAAACTTAAAACGAACAGAAATTAAATAACAATCAATGCGAACAAAAATACAATATATATTAATGTAAATGAATAAATAAATCTTAAAACGAGTGAAACTTAAATTGAATATGCAAATCAAGTTTGAATCGAATAAAAATAACTACAAACAAGAGTTTGGGTATCGCCTCACTGCAGAGGCCTAAAACCTACTGCGTCATTGGCGCTTTACTGAAAACAATTCTTTCATTAATTAAGATTTTAGGGAATAAATATCAGCATATGTATATTAAATTGACAATGCACATTTTTATTCAGTAAACTCATTTGAATTTTTTTTCAGTAGAGTACAAATTATATTTCTGGCTCTTAGAAAGCATAGGGGTTTTGAACCTTACTCATATTAATTTATGCTCGTTTTGAGTTTGACTCTAATATTATTTTTAATATTTGTTCGTTTTGGGGTTTCATTTATTTATTCATACTGATTTGGGGTAATTGTATGCTTGGTAGTTTATATGATAGTCCGGACGCCAGGTGTTGAAAGTGTGAATCATACCACGACGGAATGGGGCTGCTACGAGAATTAGCCTACCCTCCACCCCCTAAATTGACCATGCAGATTCAAAAATACCAATGGCACTTGCTTGCGAGTGGTGGAACACTCCGAAAATTGCCATTTTATTATATTTTGGTGTTTCATGCAAGAAAAGGCATGTTCCGCAAAGTTTGAGGTGCAGTTTTCCGCTCAAATAGAAATGCCTAGAAGCCATAGAATGTTTTTCATAATAAACCAACACGATTAGTTAGAAAAAATGGCAGAGTTAAAAAAATGGCAAAACTATATGAATTTTCAACAGTCTTGGAAAGTATAAACAAAATCAAATTGAATATTAGATATATAATGATATTAATTGTTGAAAGATCATCAGTTCAAGATTTTTTTTTTTTTTCACTGTAATTTTATTTTCATTTTCAATGCTGTAAGAACTGGAAAATAATAAATTTGTAATATACGAGTAATTCGTTTTCAGTGAAGCACCAATGACGCAGAAGGCTTTAGGTTTTTACAGTTAAAGAAGGGTGCAGTATCTAAATTTTGTTTGTAGTGAAACTATATTTGTCTTGACTAATCTTGAAAAGAACTAATAAATTAAAATGAATATTTAATGCATAATGATATTAATTGCTAAAAGTTCATCAGTTCAAAATTTTACTGTAACTTTAATATTTATTTTCAATATTAAGTATAAAAGAAAACATTTGTAATATAATTCGTTTTCAGTAAAGTGCCAATGACGCAGTAGGTTTTTAGGCTTCTGCAGTGAGGCGATACCCAAACTCTTGTTTGTAGTTATTTTTATTCGATTCAAACTCGATTTGCAAATTCAATTTAAGTTTCACTCGTTTTAAGATTTATTTATTCATTTACATTAGTATATATTGTATGTTTGTTCGCATTAATGTTATTTAATATCTGTTCGTTTTAAGTTTCATTTATACTTTAATAACAAAATATTTGTTTTCATTTTAAGCTTGATTTTCATATTCAATCTAAGCATTACTCGCTTTAAGATCTATTTATTCATTTATATTATTACTTGTTGTATGTTTTTTGCTATGATTGTTTATTTAATTCCTGTTCGTTTTGGGTTTCATTTATTCTTTAATAGTATTTTCTGGTCGTTTTGAGTTTGAATTTTAACAAGTATTTGTATTTCCTGAGCTTAAGTTTAAAATGGCCTTTACTTTTCTTTGAAAAATTTAGTTTTTCTGAAAGTTTTTTTTTAATTAATTTTTTGTTCGTTTTTGATTGCAAAAAGTTTCAAGTTTTTATGGCATGGGGGAGTGCTTACTGTCCGAATATTCTTGACTTTAAAAAACGGATCTAGAACTTTCAATTTAAATCAAATGAGGCTTTTTCAAAGTCTATTCGATTACCTCTTTGATAAAAACCTTTGTATATGAACAATAGACAGCTTGCATAACTTGTGGACAGCGATTGACAACAATGAATGGATTGAAAAAAATAGCTCCAATAAGGGGGTTTAGACCATTTCACTTGCTGACACAAAGGGATCACGACTGTTTGGAATTGACCTTAATAGGATTTTGTGTGCCAAAGAAATTTTACATCTATCTCAGAGTATGTATTTTAACCTTATAATTGAATAATTATAATAGATTTCCTATGTGTTCTTCCCATATAAACCCTCTTCCCATAAGTTAAAAACCCCTTTTAATAAGTTAAGCCCCAGGGCATAACTTACAAACGCCTACCCCCGGGCCCTGGTGGGCTGTGTCGACACCGGAGTTTTTTGTTATCAGAACTTCGAACTATTTTAACAAAATATCTATCTTAAATTTTTATCTGATGCATTTAGGGCGTGGAGAGGGGGGAGGGCTAGTCACCCTCCAATCTCTTTTGAATCAAACAGTTCGTGGTAACGAACTGTAAGTAAGGAGCGACCCGGCTCAATGGTAACCGAAACTCTAGAAAACGGGTTTTTGATACCAATAGATATATCAAAAGAATCAGATTTCAATGCTGATTTCAAATATATAACTTTCATCAAGTTTAGTGCTACCCATCAAAAGTTACGCGCCTGAGAAAATTTGGCTGATTTTCAAAAAAAGGGGAAAGACCCCCTAAAAGTTATAGAACCTTAATGAAAATCACACCATCATATTCAGCGTATCAGAGAACCCTACTTTACAGGTTTCAAGCTCCTATCTACAAAAATGTGGAATTTTACATTTTTTGCCAGAAGAAAGATCACGGATGCGTGTTTATTTGTTTTGTTTGTTTGTTTGTTTTTTTTTTTTTTTTCCCAGGGGTGATCGTATCGACCCAGTGGTCCTAGAATATCGTGGGAGGGCTCATTGGAACGGAAATTAAAAGTTCTAGTGCCCTTTTTAAAGTGACCAAAAAAATGGAGGGCAACTAGGCCCCCTCCCACGCTTATTTTTTTCCCAAAGTCACCCGATCAAAATTCTGAGATAGCCATTTTGTTCAGAATGGTCGAAAATATGATAAATATGTCTTTTTAGGATGACTTAATCCCCCGAAGTTCCCAGAGAGAGGGCTAAAAGTTATGAACTTTACCCAATGTTAACATATAGTATTGGTTATTGGGAAGTATACAGAAGTTTTCAGGAGGTTTTTTTTTTTCTGGTAGTGGGAGGGAAGGGTGGGTCGGTGGTTATGTTGGAGGATCTGTTCATGAAGGAAGTTTTCATGGGGAAGGGAAATTGCCATGAAGGGGGCGCCGGACTTGCCAGCATTATTTATTGGTTATTGGGAAGTATACAACCATTTTCAGGAAGGATTTTTTCTGGAGGGGGGGGGGGCTAGACGAGGGGGTTAATCCGGAGAATATTTCCGTGGAGGATGTTTCTTTGGGGTAAGGGAAATTTCTATGAAGGGGGCGCCGGATTTCCAAGCATTATTTAAAAAACGATCAGAAATTAAATAAAAAAAAAACAAGTTTTTTCAACTGAAATGTAAGAAGGAATATTAGAACTTAAAACGAACAGAAATTATAACGTATGTGAGGGGGTTCTCCCCAAGTCAATACCTCGCTCTTTACGCTACAGTTTTTTTTTAGTGCTTTCAAAAGAGCTATCTATTCTAATTAAACGGCCTTTGTGATTCAGGGGTTTGTGAATCAAATTTTTTTTAACTTTTAACGTAAAGAACGTGGTATTGACTAAGGGGAGAACCCCCTCATATACGTAATAACATATACGTAATAAAAAAAAAAACAATAAAAAACAAGCGATACGGCTCAATAGTAATCGAAACTTTTTAAAAACGGAATTTTGATGTCAATAAATGTATCAAAAGAATGTGTTTATAATGCTGATTCTAAATATATAAATTTTATTAAGTTTAGTATTACTCATCAAAGGCTACGAGCCTGAGAAAATTTACTCGATTTTTTAAAGAGGGGGGAAACATCCCCTGCATTAACTAAAAACCGATCAGAAATTAAAAATAAAAAACAAGTTTTTTAAACTGAAAGTAAGGAGCGACATTAAAACTTAAAACGAACAGAAATTATTCCGTATATGAAAGGGGCTGTCCCCTCCTCAACGCCCTCGCTCTTTTACGCTAAAGTTTTTTATTGTTTTTAAAAAATAAAGTTGTGAGACAGAGTCAAACTTTAGCGTAAAGAGCGAGGCGTTGAGGAGGGGACAGCCCCTTTCATATACGGAATAATTTCTGTTCGTTTTAAGTTTTAATGTCGCTCCTTACTTTCAGTTTAAAAAACTTGTTTTTTTTTTTTTTAATCTTAAAAAGTGACAAGAACTTTAAATTTTCAGTCAAATGAGACCTCTCCAAAGTTTATACAAGCATCCCTTCCATAAGAAATAATGGGAAGGATTCGGAGAATCCTTAAATTACAAATCTTGCCCTGAGGGCTGTGGGGGAGTTGTCATCCTCATAGACCTAATTTCCAGAACTTATAACTACGTTTAATAAAATGGCTGTCTCAAAATTTTGATTGGATGTGTTTTTGGGGAAAAGGTGGGCATGAGAGGGGGGTTAGTTGCCCTCAAATCACTTTCGAATATTAAAAAGGGCACTAGCCCTTTGAATTCCAATCGAATGAGCATTTTTTGAAGTTTCTAAGACACCGCCTTCTATAAAAACCTTATATGCCCCCAGGGCATAACTTAAAACCCTTGCCCTGAGCGTTGTGGGGGATTGTCCTCCTCAAAAATATATTTTCTATCTAGAAATCAACTATGCTGAACAAAATGGCTATCCCAAATTTTGATTGGATGTGTTTGGGGGAATGATGGGCGGTTGGGGGGGGGGCTAGTTGCCCTCCAATCACTTTCGACTATTAAAAAGGCACTATCCCTTTGAATTTCCAATCGAATGAGCCTTTTTTGAAGTTTTCTACGACAACGCCTTCTATAAAAACCTTATATACCCCCAGGTCATATCTTAAAACCCTTGTCCTGAAGGTTGTGGGGGAGCGTCCTCCTCAAAAACATATTTTTCTATCTGGAAATCAACTACGCTAAACAAAATGGCTATCTCAAAATTTTGATTGGATGTGTTTGGGGGAATGATGGGCGTCGGGGGGGGGGGGCTAGCTGCACTCCAATCACTTTCGACTATTAAAAAGGGCACTAGCCCTTTAAATTCCAATCGAATGAGCCTGTTTTGAATTTTCTACGACAACGCCTTCATAAAAACCTTATATGCCCCCAGGGCATATCTTAAAACCCTTGCCCTGAGGGTTGTGGGGGAGTGTCCTCCTTAAAAGCGTATGTTCTATCTGGAAATCAACTACGCTGAACAAAATGGCTATCTCAAAATTTTGTTTGGATGTGTTTGGGGAAATGATCGGCGTTTTGGGGGGGGGGAGAGGGCGCTAATAGCGCTTCAATCACTTTCGACTATTAAAAGGGCACTAGCCCTTTAATTTCCAATCGAATGAGCCTATTTTGAAGTTTCTACGACAAAGCCTTCTATAAAAACCTTATATACCCCCAGGGCATAACTTGAAACCCTTACTCTGAGGGTTGTGGGGGAGTGTCCTCCTCAAAAATATATTTTCTATCTGGAAATCGACTACTACGCTGAACAAAATGGCTATCTCAAAATTTTGATTGGATGCGTTTGGAGGAATAATGGGCGTGGAGGGGAGGGGGGGGCTAGTTGCCCTCCAATCACTTTCGATTATTAAAAAGGGCACTATCTTTTTGAATTTCCAATCGAATGAGCCTTTTTTTGAAGTTTCTACGACACACACCTTCTATAAAAAAAACCTTATATACCCCCAGGGTATAACTTAAAAACCCTTGCCCTGAGGGTTTTGGGGGAGTTTTCCTGCTCAAAAAAATATTTTCTATCTGGAAATCAACTACGCTGAACAAAAATGGCTATCTCAAAATTTTGATTGGATGTCTTTGGGGGAATGATGGGCGTGGGGGGGGCTAGTTGCCCTCCAAATCATTTTCGACTCCACGACCACCACTACTACTATTAGTACTACTAGTACTACTACTACTTATTACTACTACAGCTACTACTGCTTCTAAGAATAATGGTATGAAGGTGAAACTATCAGGAAATATTGAGGGGATTTTACCCTAAATCAAAATAAACTTTGCACATGCAGGGCATCAAAGGGGTGCATAAGCAATGTACCGGGTTAGACCTTGAATGTTAAGTTTAAAAATTGTCAGGGTATATTAAGGGACAGAGGCTGAACCTACCAATAGGCACTATATGCAGCCTTCTCTACTACTCCTACCACCACTGCTACTACCAATACTACTAATACTACTGCTAATACTACTATTAATACTGCTACTACTACTATTTTTTACGACTACTACTACTACTACTACTTATACTACTACTCAGGATAATGTCATAAGGCTGAAATTTTCAGGGATTGTTTAGGGGACTGTTGAACTAAATCAAAACATACTATGTGCATGCAGGGCATGAAAAGAGCCCACTCCTGGCTGAATGATGCTGTTTTATTTTTCATATTTTTGTTTTGAGATTTCTATTAGATAGCATTGAAAATGCCAATTAGACCAGGTAACCCCCGCCCCTGGAATTCAACCTATGGGCACTCGTAACCAAGTGCACATTACTACTAATAGTACTACTTCAAATGCTGCTACGGTTAATGCTACTAGAACTGCTACTACTACTATAACAGCTACTACTACTGCTGCTGCTAGTACTGGTACTGCTACTACTACGACTACTACTAATGCTACTTCAAAACCACACAAACTAATTCAGAACTAAAAACAAAAAACACAAACTATGCTCATACAGGTTGTCAAAAGGCGCATCAATAATATCTCAGGAACGGCGTAGAATATGAAGTCGAAACTTACAGGCCATGTTGAGGGGGATAATGAACTACTCAAAAGAAACTATATACATTTGACTTCACTACTACTGGAGCTCATGCTTGAGGAAGGGCCAAAACACCGCTTGATGTGATGTGGCCCTGAAAAAAAAAAATCAATAAAAAAATAATACATTGAAGCCATCAAAAACCAATTTCTGTGCAGTATTTTAGCTCTTTACCAGCTAAAAACCTTTTTTTGTCAAAATCAGCTTTTTTTTGTCAAAATATATTGAATTGAAGTTTACGCTTCTAGTTATGTAATGAATAAGGAACACTAAAACTTTTCTATAAATACTCCCCCTCCACACTTTTGTGATGACGGCAGTGCATTTGACATCCTCCTTGTAATTCTATATGTACAAATGCATTTCTTGAAACAAAAAATCAAACTTCAATTTGCGTGGATACGCAAGAACGTTGCACCTTATGCAATTTTGGAAAATCATGTCCTACTTTTTTTTTGTTTCAAATGTAAAGTTTGAAGGGCTCAGTTATACAAACATAACGTAAATAATGCACAGAAATTGGTTTTTGATGGATTAGCAAATAAAAGATAGCTAGAATGTGTATTTAGTAGATTCGGGAGAAAAATTTGGTCATTTATAAAACATATTTTTTTTTAAAATGTAATCGGCCGAAATTGGACTTTGCTACTTTTTCAGATTTTGAAACAGCACAATCAGTCCTCAAGCATGAGCTCCCGTGCCATGCAACGCATTAAATCTTATAACTAAATCCCTCCCACCTATTTAGAATAAACCGCATGATATTTGATGAAATAACCTACTTTTTTGTATTCGTACCCCGTTCAGCAATTGATCACCAGCATTTCCTAGGATCACTCATTAATTATTTCTTGCATTTCAGGAGCTTATTTAACCCCTCCTCCAACCTTCTAATCTAGATGATAATACAAGTTACAAAATGATATCTAATCAAGATTATAAGCCCTCGTGCAACTCAACCCCCGTGCAACTCAACCCCATTCAACTAAACCCCTGTGCAACTCAACCATCTTGCAACTGGACCACCGTGAAACTGAACGACCATGCAACTGAACCACCGTGTAACTGAACCACCGTGCAACTAAAGCCTCGAATAACTTAACTCTCGTGCAACTCAGCCATCGTGCTTACACTGGGTAAAACACAAGTAAGAATAAAAATTAGAAGTAAGTAAGAAGTAAGAATAATAAAAAAGGTCGGTTTTGTTGTCACACAAAAAAAAAAAAAAAAAAAAAATATCGGACGTAACAAACTCTTAAAGCCAGATTTATTTCCCCTTTTTAATGTTTATTAATAGGGTTTCCCTTCGCCCTGTCACTGTCTACGGGTTTAGGCGTTTACTCCCTCCCCTCCAATGGAAAAACATTCCCCTGAAAAATGCCCCCTCGTGGAAAATATGGTCTTCCAATTGGGATATTTTATTTGGTTCTGTTATTTTTTAGTTTAGCTGAGAAGTGCTAAGGAAAGCGAAAACGAGGAAATTTATGTGTAAGTTTTGTCCTCCCTTCGTGCAAAAATATTTTTCTCATGGAAAATCCTCCAGAAACTTACCCCCCTCAGAAAAACTCCCACGCAAAAAAATGTCCGTATGTTTCCCAATAACAAACACTATCTGTAAAGCAGATGGACAAAATACAAAACTTAAAAAGGTACTTAAACTTCTGCAATGTGGTTTTCTGATTGTTTTGTAGCTAGGGAAAGAGGGAGATACCTTAAAGGGGTCATTTATGCCAAAACCTCTCAACTCTCATTGAGCCTTCGGATAAATACAGAATGTGCTCTAGTTGAGAGACGAGAGGAGGATGGAGGTAGAAAATAGTTATAATCCCCAGGCATTTCTAGTCTTTTTTCATAAGTCGAAAGTGATTGGATACCTACGAACCGCAACAGGGGAGATTTTTTTCGGGGGGAGATTTTACACGGAGAAATATTTTCAAGGGGGGAGGGGACATTTTCCACGAGCTGGTATTTCCAGGGAAAATTTTCAGCAGCAGGTTTTTTGCTTTCCAAGGAGGGGGGGGGGGCTGCTTGTCCTCCAATCACTTTTGAATTTTAAAAAGGGCACTAAAACTTTCAATTTCCAATCGAACAATAAAACCTGACTAATAAAGGTGATTAAACAAAAACCCGACAGTCCTCTCGGGCAAGGGCTATAGATTATTGCAAGTTACCCATGATTTTATAGATGGGATGGTCGTACAAACTTTGGAGAAGGCTTATTTGATTGGAAAATGAAATTTCAAGTTCAATTCTGAAGAATCAAAGGTAATCAGAGGACAATCAGCCTCTCCGTCCTAACCACCATTCCCCCCCCCCCCCCAAATGCATCCTTTCAAAATAAAAAAAAGAAATTTTTTTCAAAATATTCTAAGGGTCAAATAACCATGCCTCTGGGGTTAACAACCCCACCAGCAGCTCCTGGAGCAAGGGCTGTAAGTTAAGCTAGTTTCTCAATATTAACACGTGAGGTTACTATGGAAAACATTTTGTATGAGCTTGGGGGGAGGGTGCTCATTCGATTGGAAATCAAAAGTTCCAGTGCATTTTTAAGAGTTAAAAGTGATCGAACGGCTTCCACCCCAGCCTCTTTTTTCCCCAAATACATCTGATCGATAATTTTGAGCTGACCATTTTATTTTAAAATAGATCAAAGGTTAAATAACTATGCCTCCAGGGTTCACAACCCCTAAGCCCCTGGTGCAAGGGCTGTAAGTTATGCAAATTGTCTGTTCTTAACATACAAGGTGCTTTTTTTTATCAAGAAAAGAGGGCATGTTTGATCCTATAAATAATAAAAAGCATGGAGCATTAAGGTTAAAACCTTAGGGAAATGTCAAGAAATATGCAAAAACAAGCATTCAAAAGAATTTTTTCTTTTTATTGGTTGTGGAAAGGAAATACTAGCCTTATCTACAATGGTATCAGCCGTCACATCCTTCGGAAAATGTTTAGGAGCATCTTCAACTAAATCAAGAGGTACTTTTGCATCCAGTTTTATAAGACGACGTATCTGCAATGTGTCGAGAACAGCTGAGGGTATAAACCTGAGGGTACTTTTCTGGACATGTTTAAGGGATGTTGAAAAAAAAAGGCTGGAGTGCAGCCAGTCCCCCTCCCATATCCTTTTTATATTGCAATCTCCTCAAAGATATCTGATCAAAATTCATTATCTAGATTCACGAAGGTCAAACATTTTAAACACATATGTTTATTGCTCAACGTCCGGAAAGGTCTGATTTGTCTGAAAAAAAAAGAGAAACAAATCAGCTTTAATGGTTTGTGACATTAGATCTTGTCAAAGCATTTTTTATGAATGATGTTGACACTCGTTTATATCATAACTTTAAAGAAATTAATTAAAAAAAAAAAAGAACTTTTTCCATTAAGTATTTTTTTTTTTTAAGTAAAGAACTTCATTAAACCAAAAAATGAAAAAAAAAAATGAAAACAAAAAACAAACAAAAACAAAAACACATGAAAACAAAAGAAATATAAAGAAAGTGGAGAAAGCATTGAAATATGAACTAAGGAGGTGTGAAGTGGAGGCCATGGATAAAATTGCCGAGGATTTAGAATGATGCAGCTAGACGGCATAATAGTAAAATATTGTACTGGCACGTTAACAAATTGAGAGGTAGTAGTCAATCCGGACTTGTCCCAGTTAAAGATAGGAATGGGGTGGCAATTAGCGATAAGACAAAAGCTAAAGCGAGATGGGCCGAACATTTTGAGAATTTGCTTAACCGTGATAGAGTTGCAGGAAAAAATATAGAGGAAAATGAAAAAGTTTGTGATACCTTGGATGTGAAGGAAGATTTTTGTTTTGTGAGGAGGAATTAGAAACAGTACTAAAAGGATTAAAGAATAATAAGGCTCCAGGTGCTGATAGGGTAGTAAATGAGTTTCTTAATATGGTGGCTCTGAGGTTTAGAAATAAGTTATTGGAGATTATGAATATGATTTTTGAAAAAGGGGAAGTACCTAATGATTTTAGGAAAACCTTAATTAAGCCACTTTATAAGAAAGGTGATAAAAGTGAGTGTGGTAATTATCGAGGCATTAGTCTGGTCTCTGTAGGTAGCAAATTGCTTAGTAATATGATACTTTTTAGACTGAGAGATGCCGTAGACAAAGTTTTAAGAGAAGAGCAGTGCGGGTTTTAGAAAAAGGTAGAGGATGTGTTGACCAATTTTCACTCTTAGGTTAATAATTGAGAAGTGCCTAAGTTTTCAAACACCTTTGGTCCTCAGTCTTATAGATTATGAGCAAGCGTTCGATTCTGTTGATAGAGGAGCTTTAGTAAAGGTTTTATCCTTGTATTGGTATATGATCCAGACAAATACATTAAAAATGTGATTAGTGCTATGTACGAGAATAACACTGCTGCGGTTAAGGTAGGAAATGAGGTTAGCAGCTGGTTTTGTATTAAATCAGGAGTTAAGCAGGGTTGTGTTCTATCCCCCTTTATATGGATTATTTTGATGGACTTTGTTTTAAAGGAGCACAGGAAAGGCAATGGGAGACCACGGAATCAAATGGGGAGGAAAAAGTCTCCTGGACTTGGATTATGCTGATGATTTAAGCATCCTAGATGAAAGTGTGAGCAAAATGAATGAAGTTTTAGAGGTTTTTTGCGAGTTCAGGGTGCTAGTATTGGTTTGAAAATTAATGTTAGGAAGACCAAGTCACTAAGGCTAGGAATAAGTGAAGATGAAAAGGTATCGTTGGGTAATGAAAAAGATTGATCAGGTGGGCAGTTTCACTTACCTTGGTAGTATTATTAGTAAAGATGGTGGGAGCAGTGAAGATGTTAAAAAAAGTTCCAGTGCATTTAAGAGTAAAAGTAGAATAGCCAAGGCTCAGGGTCTTTTTCACAGTTAAAAAAAAGTCGGGAAGAATAGGAAGATAAGTCTGCAAACCAAGATTAGAATCTTAGAAGCTACAGTGATGACAGTGGTCAAATATGGCTCTGAAGCATGGACGCTCCGAAAAGCGGATGAAGATTTGCTAGATGTTTTCCAGAGAAATTGCTTAAGGATTGTTCTGGGTACCCGGCTGACTGACCGTATTTCAAACAATAGGCTATACGAAAAATGTGGTTCAATACCGCTTTCTAGGTCTATAATGAAAGAAAGGTTGAGGTGGTTAGGGCATGTTGTTCGGATGAAGGATGACAGATTGCCGAAGATTGTTCTTTTCGGCCAACCATCTAGGGCTAAACGGAAAGCAGGTCGTCCCCGTCTGGGTTGGGAGGACGTCATAAAGAAAGATTTAAAGGAAATCGGAACTTCGTGGGCGGGTGTAAAAAGGGAGGCTTTGAATAGATTGGGGTGGAGGAGGAGCGTGCGTAGCTGTGTTGGCCTCAGGCGGCTTGGTGCTGCGATGAGTTGTTAGTAGTAGTAGTAGTAGTATCCAGTCTGTGAAAGAGCAGAGATATAATTTTTCGGGAATGGTATTACTTGTCAGGTCAGCTAGAGAATGTATATGACTAAATTAAACACTACTATTTGTGTCATGATTTTCAAGAGAGCTTATGTTGTTAAAAAATGCTGGAAAAGTTTCTCGAGCATATAAATAGCAGGCCAAACAATATATTCTTAATGGAAAACCGGAAAGATTCAAACTATTATTTTCTTTTTCCCGGAAAAAGATCATCTCAATACACAACGAACAAAATTAACAAAAAAAAATTTTTCCACCAAATAAGCTTTTCAAAAAAAGTTAAGAACTCCATTAAACCAAAAATAAAACAAACATAGAATCAAATAATCTACCAAGCATACAACTACCACAAATCAGTATCAATAAAGAATGACACCCAAAACGAACAGAAATTACGATAAATAGCTGAATCAAACTCAAAATGAGCAGAAATTAACACGAGTAGGGTTCAAAACCCTATGCTTTCTAAAGACCAGAATAAAATTTGCACTTTACTAAAAGCATTCGTTTTAATGTTTTCATTTTTATAACTTTAAGAAATCAAAAATTAATAAATATTTTAAGGAATAAATATCAGGATATGTATTTCAAATTGACAATGCGCGTTCATTTGAATTTTTGTCAGTAAAGTGCAAGTTTTACTCTGGCTTTTAAAAGCATAGTGGTTTTGAACTGAGTTTGACTCGGTTATTTATTGTAATAAATAAAAAAAAACAAGTTTTTTTTTAACTGAAAGTAAGGAACGACGTTAAAACTTAAAACGAACAGAAATTATTCCGTATATGAAAGGGGCTGTCCCCCTCCTCAACGCCTCGTTCTTTACGCAAAAGTTTGACTTTCTCACAACTCTATTTTCCTAAACAATAAAAAACTTTAGCGTAAAGAGCGAGGCGTTGAGGATGGACAGCCCCTTTCATATATGGAATAATTTCTGTTCGTTTTAAGTTCTAACGTCGTTCCTTACTTTCAGTTAAAAAAACTTGTTTATTTATTTAATTTTTAAACGTTTTTGAATTAATGCAGGTTTTGATATTGGCTCACCGTAAATGAATAATTAAAAAAAAATGTATATTAATTTTACTTTTATTTGGTTAAATGGCTTTCTCGAAACTTGTTTAATTTTATTTACGAACATTTTTGTTAGTAATAAATATACGTAACTTACGAATTAACTGACGTAACGGACTTCTATATTCATAGATTTTGAATACGTATGTTAGGGAGTTCTCCCCCTAGTCATTACCTTGCTCTTTAAGGTAAAGTTCGAATTTTGTTCCAATTCTTTAAAAAATGACCCCTTAATCACAAAGGCCGTTAATTAGAATAAATAGCTCTTATGAAAGTACTAAAAAATCTTTGGCTTAAAGAGCGAGGTATTGACTAGGGGGTGAACCCAATCATATACGTAATATTTTCTGTTCGTTTTAAGTTTTGATGTTGCTCCTTACTTTCAGTTGAAAAACTTTTTTTTTATTTAAATTCTGATCTTTTTCTTTAATAATGATGGGAAATCCGGCGCCCCCTTCATAGCAATGTCCCTTCCCCTATGAAAACTTCCTTCATGGAAAGATACTCCCATATAACTCTCGTACCACCCCCCCCCCCACCTACCAGAAAAAATCGCCCGGGGGATTAGGTCATCCTAAAAGACATAGTTATCATATTTTCGACCATGCTGAGCAAAATGGCTATCTCAAAATTTTGATCAGGTGACTTTGGGAAAAAAATGAGCGTGGGAGGGGGCCTAGTTGCTCTCCATTTTTTTGTCACTTAAGATGGGCACTATAACTCTTAGTTTGCGTTCCAACGAGCCCTCCCACAATATTCTAGAACCACTGGGTCGATACGATCACCCCTGGGAAAAAAACAACAAAAAAACAAAAAAGAAATAAACACGCATCCGTGATCTTTCTTCTGGCAAAAAATGCAAAATTCCACATTTTTGCAGATAGGTGCTTAAACCTCTACAGTAGGGTTCTATTATACGCTGAATATGATGGTGTGATTTTCATTAAGGTTCTATAACTTTTAGGGGGCCTCTTCCCCTTTTTTTTTCGAAAATCAGCCAAATTTTCTCAGGCGCGTAACTGGATGGGTAAGACTAAACTTGATGAAACTTATATATTTAAATCAGCATTAAAATCTGATTCTTTTGATGTATATATTGGTATCAAAATTCCGTTTTTTAGAGTTTCGGTTACCATTGAGCCGGGTCGCTCCTTACTTACAGTTCGTTACCACGAACTGTTTGATTTCTGTTCGTTTTGGGTTTCATTTATCTATTGATGCTGATTTGTGGTAGTTGTATGCTTGGTAGATTATTTGATTCTATTTTTGTTCATTTTTTGGTTTAATGGAGTTCTTTATTTTTTTTTAAACTTATTTAGTGAAAAAAGTTTTTTTTTTAAATTAATTTCTGTTCGTTATATTGACATAGTCTTTTTTAGGGAAAAAGAAAATTGTAGTTTCAATTTTTCCGGTTTTATTTTAAGAATTTATATTTTGGCGTGGTATTTGTATGCTAAAAAAACTTTTTTAGCAATTTAAAACAATATAAACCCTTTTGAAAATCATAACGCAAATAGTAGTGTTTAATTTAGTCATATACATTCTCTAGTTGACCTGATAAATAAAACTTAATACATTCCCAAAAATTATATCTATGCTCTTTCACAGCCTGAATACACTTACACTTTTTGATTTAGTAAAATTTTAGGAGCAAAAGTAGTAATAGAAGTAGCCCCGATAGTTTGACCTTAATACCCTCAGTCGTTCTTGGTCCATTGCTGAGATGTCTTATTGGCAACCCAGCATACAAGCAGTGCGCTTTGATTTAATTTTAAAGCACCATTTGGTTTTTAAGAATAATAGATAAATTACATAATTTGTGGGGTTGACCAACCCAATAACCTTATATATATATATATATATATATATATATATATATATATATATATATATATATATATTTATATTTGTGCCCGCTAACAATGGATAAATGGAAAAAAAAACGGAGTTCAAAATGAAACAGAAGAAAGAAGAAGAACATATTTGACACTAAAAATTAGATGCAGGTATTTCATTCACACAAGTGGTTGAGTCAGCGATGAGATCGTAGAGTTTACTGAGGGATCGTCTTTATGCTCTCCGTTCTATATCAATCACCTTGGTTGATGGATCAAGGATTCCATCTTTGGATGAGCTCTCCGTGTTAGAAAATCTTAGTGGAAGTCCCAGCAAAATTTTGCAAACCTGTAATACGTGGTTCGTATTTTTCAAACGCTCGGTGAGGGACAACATTTCCCACAAGGGTGATAAGTACCAGATAGCAGGAGAAACGACGGCCCTGAATTGTTGTGACTTAAATAAATCGATTAAATGACCACTTGCATTTGACAGCTTTTCCATATGCTGAGCGGATAGATTTACAGACTGATTCGGTCAACAAGCCTCTAGTTGAGCTAGGCATCTGGTCGTACGTGATACCAAGGTATTTTAGGGACTGGGAGCGCTGGATTCTGATACAATCAAGGACAAGATTGGAATTAGTCGAGTTAGTGCCACTAAAAACGATAAATCAATTTTCTCTATGTTGACTAGTAGTCCTATTCTTCTGTATAGGGTCACTAGGAGACGAAGATTCTCTTGTGGCCCCTTAGCGTGCTGCTTGCTTAGGAGCAACAAGTCATCTTCATAAGAATTGAAACTTAGATCCAAGCCCTCCAAAAAGACATCCCTCGAACGAGTCTAGTTACAAGAAAAAATCGCAGAATTGAAGATGATAGGGCTTAGAGCAGATCCTTGCCGAACTCCTTTAAAGAGCTGAAAGGGTTCAAAAAGCTTTTGCTTGTGGTGACCGGCGATTGTTTCCCATCCCAAAGCTAGACGAATATGCGTGTGTGAGTACCAATCATGGAGAACAAGGACAATGCGGGGGTCACCTCCTGAATCAGGCACCACAGTGCTTGCGAGTAGACTACAGAATCGGACGCAGCAGAAATGTCGACGCTGCAGGCAAACAGTGGCTTTTTAACTAAAGATGTAGACCTCATTATTATTCTTCTTAGTATAGTTACGAGACATTCAGATATGCTGAAAAAAAATGTTATTGCTATCAGATGCGTTTGGTGAAAGAGGTGTCATCGGGGGGGGGGGGGGTTTCTAAACGCCCTCCATCCCTTTTGACGCTTTGAATGGAATTAGAACTTCCGATTTTCAACCAAATGGGCCTCTTCTAAGTTAAACAACCGTCAATTCTATAAAAACCTTAAATCCCCCCACGGCATAACTCACAGCCCTCGTCCCTAAGCTCTGGTGGTTTGTTTAAGACCCTAAAGCCTTGTTATACGAACTTTGGAATATTTTGAATAAAATGACTGTCTGAAAATTTTTATTCGATGTGTTTCGACAAAACACGACGTGTTAAGGGGGGGGGGAGTAACTGCCTTCCGATCACTTTGGCTCTTAAAAATTCAGATTACCAATCCAATGAGTCTCTTCCGAAGTATATACAACCATCCTTCCTATAAAAAAATTATATGCCCCCGGTGCATAACTTATGACCCTTGCTCTGAGAGCGGTGGGAGTGTCCTTCCTCAAAGACATAATTTCCGGGCTCTTCAACTACAATGAACAAAATTGCTTTCTCCAAATTTTGATTGGATGTCTTTGGGGGAATTATGAGAGTGGAGGAGGGGGGGGGGGGCTGGTTGCTCTCAAAATCACTTTTGACTCTTAAAAAGGGTACTATAACTTTCAATTTGAAAACAAATGAGCCCCATTTGAAGTTTATGCGCCCACCCATTCCATAAAACCTTATATGACCCCAGGCCTTTACTTATAACCTTATCCCCAGGGCAGTGGGAGGTTGTGTCAACCCTAGAGTCCTTGTTTTAGTTCTTTGGACTATTTTGAACAAAATTGCTGTTTAACTATTTTAATCAGATTCGTTTGGTGAAGAGGGGTAGACGATGGGGGCTAGCTGTCCTCCATCACTTTTGACCCTTAAAAAGAACTAGAAATTTGCTAGAACTTCCAATTTTTTCCAACCAAATGAGCCTCTTCTAAAGTTTATGCAAACATACCTTCAATAAAATCTTAAATACCCCCTGTGCATAACTTCTAACCCTTGCCACTGGGCTCTGGGGTTTGTTTCAGCCCAAAAGAATTGTTATACGTTGTTTAGACGATTTTGAATAAAATGGCTATCTCAAATTTTCTATTAGATACTTTTCAGGACAATTTGACGTGTGTGTGTGCATGGAGGGTGTGTGTGGGTAGCTTCCCTCCTATCATAGGCAACGTGCTAGCGCTGCCTAAGTAAAGAACGATGTGGGCACAATGTGTTTTTTTGGTTTTTTTTCTCCATACCCGGGCCCTTCGTATCGAAGGAGTCGTCGTAGAGACTTCGAAAAGGCCTCATTGATTGGAAATTAGAGTGGCTAGTGCCCTTTTTAATAGTCGAAAGTGATTGGAGGGCACTAGCCCCCCCCCAAACGCCCATCATTCCCCCAAATACATCCAATCAACATTTTGATATAGTCATTTTGTTCAGCGTAGGCTAGTTGATTTCAGAGAGAAAATATGTTTTTTTAGGAGGACACTCCCCCACAACCCTCAGGGCAAGGGTTTTAAATTATGCCCCTGGGGGCGATATAAGGTTTTTATAGAAGACGTTGTCTTAGAAACTTCAAAAAACAGTCTCATGCGACTGGAAATTCAAAAGAGCTAGTACCATTTTTATAGTCGAAAAGTGATTGGAGGGCAACTAGCCCCCCCCCCACGCCCATCATTCCCCCAAACACATCCAATCAAAATTTTGAGATAGCCATTTTGTTCAGCGTAGTTGATTTCCAGATAGAGAATATATTTTTGAGGAGGGACACTCCCCCACAACCCTCAGGGCAAGGGTTTTAAGTTATGTCCTGGGGCATATAAGGTTTTTTATAGAGGCGTTGGTCGTAGAAATTTCAAAAGACACAGCTCATTCGATTGGAAATTCAAAGGGATAGTACCATTTTTAATAGTCAAAAGTGATTGGAGGGCAACTAGCCCCCCCCCCACGAATCAAAATGCACTGTGATAATGCTAATTCCAATAATAGGCATCTCAGCAGTATCCCAAGAACGACTGAGGGTATTATGTTCAAACTTTCGGGCCTACTCTTAAAATTTAACCAAATCAAAATAGCGTAAGTGTTTGCAAGCTCTCAAAGAAATTAAACAGATTTTTTTGCGAATAGTATCAACTTTTCCATTTCAAGTCAACTAGAGGAGGTATGAAACTATATTAAACAGTACCGTTTGTGTCCAGATTTTCAAAAGGGTGTGTGTTGTTAAAAATTGCTGAAAATTTTTATCCAGCTATACAAATAGCAGGCCAAAAACTATAAAGTCTTAAAAAAACGAGAAGATTTAAAGTATTATTTTCTCTTTTTCCTGAAAAGACTATCAAAACAGTTCGTGGTAACGAACTGTAAGCAAGGAATGACCCTATTGGTTTTGATGCCAATAGATACATTAAAACAATCAGATTTTAATGTTGATTTTAAATATAAAGTTTCATCAAGCTTAGTCTTACCATTCAAAATTTACGCGCCTGAGAAAATTTGGCTGACTTTTGAAAAAAGGGGAAAGACTCCCTAAAAGTTATAGAACCTTAATGAAAATCAAACCATCATATTCAGCGTATAAGAGAACCCTACTGTAGAGGTTTCAAGCCAGAAGAAAGATCACGGATGCGTGTTTATTTGTTTTTTTTTTTTTTTTGTTTTTTTTTGTTTTTTTTTTCCAGGTTGATCGTATCGACCCAGTGTCCTAGAATATCGTGGGAGGGCTCGTTCGAACGGAAATTAAAAGTTCTAGTGCCCTTTTTAAGTGACCAAAAAAATGGACGGTAACTAGGCCCCTCCCACGCTCATTTTTTCCCCAAAGTCACCTGATCAAAATTTTGAGATAGCCATTTTGTTCAGCATGGTTGAAAATATGATAACTATGTCTTTTAGGATGACTTAATCCTGAAGTCCCCGGGAGGAGGGCTGAAAGTTATGAACTTTACCCAATGTTAACATATAGTATTGGTTATTGGGAGTATACAGACGTTTTTAGGGGGGGATTTTCTCTGTGTAGGTGGGGGTGGGTGGGACGGGGTTATATGAGAGGATCTTTCCATGAAGGAAGTTTTCAGGGGGAAGGGACATTGCTATGAAGGGGGTGCCGGATTTCCCATCATTATTAGAGGCAACGCTGTAGCGCGCCGCCTATAGTAAAGGCCAAACGGCCCCAATGTTTTATTTTTTTTTTCCCCAGAGGCACTTCATATGGAAAGGGTCGTTGTAGAAACTTCAATGGGGGGGCTCATTCGATGGATATCGAGAGTTCTAGTGCCCTTTTTAATAGTCAAAAATGATTGTAGGGCAACTAGCCCCCCCCCACGCCCTTCCTTCCCCCAAAAGGGGGACACATCCAAGTCAAAATTTGAGATAGCCATTTTGTTCAGCGTAGTTGTTTTCCAGATAGAAAAATGTATTTTGAGGAGGATATGCCCCCCCGATTCCCCCACACATCCACCCTCAGGGCAAGGGTTTTTTCCCCACAACCCTCAGGGCAAGGGTTTTTAAGTTATACCTTGGGGGCATATAAGGTTTTTATAGAAGACGTTGTCGTAGAAACTTCAAAAAAGGCTCATTCGATTGGAAATTCAAGGGGCTGGTGCCCTTTTCAATAGTTGAAAGTGATTGGAGGGCAAACTATCCCCCCCTCCCACGCCCATAATTCTCCCAAACACATCCAATCAAAATTTAGATATAGCCATTTTGTTCAACGTAGCTGATTTCAGATAGAAAATATGTTTTTTGAGGAGGACACTCCCCCACAACCCTCAAGGCAAGGGTTTTAAGTTATACCCTGGGGGCATATAAGGTTTTTATAATGAAGGCGGTGTCATAGAAACTTGAAAAAGGCTCATTCGATTGGAAATTCAAAGGGCTAGTGCTCTTTTAATAGTCGAAAGTAATTCGAGGGCAACTAACCCCCTCTCACGCCACCTTTCCCCAAACACACTCATATACATCCAATCAGAATTTTGAGACAGCCATTTTATTAAACGTAGTTTTAATTCTGGAAATTAGGTCTTTGAGGATGACAACTCCCCTGCAGCCCTCAGGGAAAAGGTTGTAATTTCAGGTTTCTCCGAATCCTTACCATTATTTCTTATGGAAGGGATGCTCGTATAAACTTGAGAGAGGGCTCATTTGATTGAAATTGAAACTTCTTGTTCACTTTTAAGAGTCAAAAGAGATTGGAGGGCAACTAGCCCCTCCCCCTCCTCCACAACCTAAATGCATCAGATAAAAATTTTGAGATAGACATTTTCTTAAAATAGTTCAAAGTTCTGATAACAAAAAACTCCGGTGTTGACACAGCCCACCGGGGCCAAGGGGAAGGCGTTGTAAGTTATGCCCTGGGGGTATATATAAACAATGAAACAATCATTAAATAAGCAATCAATGCAAACAAACATATAATAGATATTAATATAAATTAATAAATAAATTTAGTGCTGGTATTAATGTAATTTAATAAATAAATTTCTGCTGGGTGGAATTTAACGCGGGGGAATTATCAGCAGGAAAAGAAAATGTTCTTTGAGGGGGGAGGAATTTCCCAGGGGTTTTTTCCAAATGTGAATTATTCAGGGAGGGGTTTAATAAACCCATTCGATAATATTCTAAATTTTACATCTGAAAGTAACGGGAATAAAGAATCAACGGAAATGTCAGAGATAGCACTTCAGGTTCCTTTAGACGATTTTGTTCGTGTCTTTTGAAAAAAGACATTTTCAAAAGACAGATTATTTTCATTTGTATTACTTTCTCTGTGGCTGCTCAATTATGAATGTGAGGGGGGAGACTTCCCCCCACCACTGTATTTACACTAAGGTTTCAGTTTTCATCTCAAGGCTTAAAAATGAACGCAATGCGATAAAAGTATAACTAAAAATAACATATATAGATTAATATATGCATATAACACGGAACAATTAAACGAAATTGCATATTATGAGTTGAGGCTCACCCAAGTGATTGCCCATGGGGCTCACCATTCCATAATCTATGAAATCAGTCCTGCAATAACTGAAAATATAAAGTATTTTTGAGTATTTTAACGTCTTCCACAACCCAAACGGTCCAACATTCTACAGCCCAATGAGTCTGTCTAATCTCCTAAATCGGGAACGGAGGAGGTAAGTGAAGTTTCGCCCCGTATTGGATGTGTCTCCAACCTCACCCTCCCCCTCTCCTACTGTCTACGCTAAAGTTTTCTTCTTTATGCCAAGTACGCCGCCCCCATCCCAAAGACTTTAATAAGGTTTAGTTTTGTATGGGAAGAACACATAGTAAATCTCTCTTATAATTATCCAATTATAAGGTTAAAATACATACTCTGTGATAGATACAAAATTGCTTTGTCACACAAAATCCTATTAAGGTCAATTCCAAACAGTCGTGATCCCTTTGTGTCAGCAAGTGAAATGGACTAAACAACCTTATTGGAGCTATTTTTTCAATCCATTCATTGTTGTCAATCGCTGTCCACAAGTTATGCAAGTTGTCTATTGTTCATATATAAGGTTTTTATCAAAGAGGTAATCGTATAGACTTTGAAAAAAGCCTCATTCGATTTAAATTGAAAGTTCTAGATCCGTTTTTTAAAGTCAAGAATAATCGGACAGTAAGTGACCCCGAATGCAATAAAAACTTTAAACTTTTTGCAATCAAAAACGAACAAAAATTAATTAAAAAAAAAATTCCGAAAAATAAGTTTTTCAAAGAAAAGTAAAGGCCATTTTAAAGTTAAGCTCAGGAGATACAAATACCTGTTGAAATTCAAACTCAAAACGACCAGAAATTACGATTAAAAAATAAATGAAACCCAAAAATCGAACAGAAATTAAATAAACAATCATAGCAAAAAACATACAACAAGTAATAATGTAAATGAATAAATAGATCTTAAAGCGAGTAATGCTTAGACTGAATAAGAAAATCAAGCTTAAAACGAAAAAAAAATATATTGCTATTAAAGTATAAATGAAACTTAAAACGAAAAGAAATTAAATAAACAATCAATGCGAACAAAACATACAATATATATTAATGTAAATGAATAAATAAACCTTAAAACGAGTGAAACTTAAATTGAATATGCAAATCAGGTTTGAATCCAATAAGAATAACTACAAACAAGAGTTTGGGTATCGCCTCACTGCAGAAGCCTAAAACCTACTGTGTCATTGGCGCTTTACTAAAAACGAATTATATTACAAATGTTTTCTTTTGTACTTAATATTTAAAATGAATATTAAAATTACAGTAAAATTTTGAACTGAGCAGGTTGTAGCAGGGGTGTTCACCAATTTATCACATTTATTGGTAGCATTAGCTGTCATTACTGTTTAAATAAAACCAGACTCGAAAGAAAGACACAATTAGTCTAAATAGAAAATATGAAATGAATAATATAAATAATCATAAATTAAAGAAAGAAAGATGAAATTAAACTTGAACGAAAAATACGAATAACTGAGAGCCAATTGGATTGACTCTGTCACACAACTTTATTTTTTTAAACAATACAAACTTTAGCGTAAAGAGCGAGGCGTTTAGGAGGGGACAGTCTCTTTCATATACGGAATAATTTCTGTTCGTATTAAGTTTTAACGTCATTTCTTACTTTTTAGTTAAAAAAACTTGTTTTTTTTTATTAATGTCAATATAAAATGAACAGAAATTATTAATTAAAAAAACTTTTTCCACAAAATAAGTTTTTCAAAGAAAAGTAAAGAACTCCATTTAACAAAAAATGAGCAAAAAATAAAATCAAATAATCTACCAAGTGTGAAACTACCACAAATCAGCATAGATAACTAAATGAACCCAAAACAAACAGAAATTACAATAATTAACCAAGTCAAACTCTAAACAAGCAGAAATTAAAACTAGTTGGGCGCAAAACCCCTATGCCTTCCCAAGCCCAGAACAAAATTCACACTTTACTGAAAAAATATAAATGTTTTTACTTTTATAACTTTAATAAATCAAATAATATTAACATTTTAATTGCTAAATTTCATTATATGTATATCAAACTGACAATGCACATTCATTTTGTATTTTTCAGTAAAGTGCAAATTTGTTCTGGGCTGTTTTTTAGTTTAATTTCTGATCTCTTTTCAAATAATGCCGAAAAAAACCCGTCTCCCTCCATGAAAATTCCCCCACCGACGAAAACTCCTCCATGTTAGGTTCTACCATTTAAAAATGCTCCCCCCGGAAAATTACCCCGGATTCTGCCTGAAAAATTCTCCTTAGCATACTGTCATTCGAAAAAAAAAAACACAAGTTTATTATTACTCTCTGATCGTTCTTTTTACATACCGGAAATCCTCCTATGTTGGAAATCCGTCCTGAACCCTCCCCCTCTAATGAAAAGTTTCTCCCGCGGAGCACTTCCCAAGGAAGAATTTCTTCTGGTGATGATTCCCAATGCAGAATTTCTCCCATGGAAAATCCCCTCCGCAAAAAATTAGCGTAGAGAGTTCCAACCCAACTGAAAATTTTCCCAGATAATTCTCCCGGAAAATCTCCACATGTAAAATTAAAGGAACTTCCTTCTCAACTGAATATTCTCCCCGCAGAAAACCACCCCCTCCATAAAATTTCCCTCCTGAAAAATGTGTGTATACTTCCCAATAACAAATACTATATTTGAACAGTGGGCCAATTTTACAACTTGCAGCGCTTTCCCCCGGGGTGTGTGGGGGATCAAGTCATCTCCGAAGACATAATTGTTGAGCCTTTCAGCTATGCTGAACAAAATGGCTATCTTAAAATTTTGATTGACCGATTTTGGGGGTAAAGGAGCATGGGAGGGGGGCTAGCTGTCCTCCAATCTTCTTGGTCAGTTAAAAAGAGAACTAGAACTTTTTAATTTTTTTTAAACGATCCCTCTCCCAATTTTCAAGGACCATTGGTTTGATAAAAATCACCCCTGAGAAAAAAAAAAAATATTTGATTTAGTAAAGGAAAGGCAAGTAAAGGGAACGGACTAGAATTGTTTGGAGCTTCAGAAACTAATATCCCACGGTTAAAACACGAACTTACTTGACATAGAATTTCCAACCCAACTGAAAATTTTCCCAAGACAATTCTCCCGGAAAATCTCCACACGTAAAATTAAGTCGTCCAAGAGAGAAACAAAAAACAACAAATAAAAGGAATTTCGCATAGGAATTCTGGCAAAATCCCTTCGTGTAAAATTTACCCTTGAAAGGAACTTCCTTCTCAACTGAATATTCTCCCCGCAGAAAAACAACCCCCTCCATAAAATTTCCCTCCTGAAAAATGTGTGTATACTTCCCAATAACAAATACTATATTTGAACAGTGGGCCAATTTTACAACTTGCAGCGCTGAACTTTTAATTTTCTTTTAAACGATCCCTCTCCCAATTTTCAAGGACCATTGGTTTGATAAAATCACCCCTGAGAAAAAATAAATATTTGATTTAGTAAAGGAAAGGCAAGTAAAGGGAACGGACTAGAATTGTTTGGAGCTTCAGAAACTAATATCCCACGGTTAAAACACGAACTTACTTGACATAGAATTTATTTGCTCAGGCTGGAAAGATGGATCTTAGGGTGGAATAAGGGATTTTCAAGCTCAGGCCTAGCAAATATAGATAGATCGTATCCTTGCTTGGGTAAATTTAGTCCATAAGCTAACATGATATTCACTTAAAGGTAAGACATCCAACCCCATTGATTATGATATTTTGGGTTGCTATAATCAGGATTAATACAATACATTAGAATACATAGGGGTGCTGTTATTAATGCTGAGTAAAGATAGTAGGGTCTAGAGTTAATTTACAATTGAAAGCTTCCCAGGCCCCTCGTCTTGACAAACAAAAGCAAAGTAATGCTTTTTGCCAAAAGAGGGTCAAAATGCTAGGGCACACAAATTATAATAGAACCGGCCAACTTCTGATTGTCAAAAAAACCCTAAACAGAAGGCAAGAGCCCTTCCCCCTCCCTTTCATCTTGAAAAACGCATCTAAAGAACAGTGAACACTGCACTGAACATGTAGGCTGCACTAAACTTGAAGGTTGCACTGAGCTCCGTGTTTATTCAAAATCGTCAGACTATAATAAAAAGAATATTGCAGTGATTATTAAGGTTTCCGATCCATCTTCAGCAGGCGATGACCTTTTTCAGTGATTAAATAAAAAAAAAACAAGTTTTTTAAACTGAAAGTAAGGGGCGACATTAAAACTTAAAAACGAACAGAAATTATTCCGTATATGAAAGGGGCTGTCCCCTCCTCAACGCCTCGCTCTTTACGCTAAAGTTTTTTATTGTTTTAAAAAATAAAGTTGTAAGACAGAGTCAAACTTTAGCGTAAAGAGCAAGGCGTTGAGGAGGGGACAGCCCCTTTCATATACGGAATAATTTCTGTTCGTTTTAAGTTTTAATGTCGCCCTTTACTTTCAGTTTAAAAAACTTGTTTTTTTATTTAATTTCTGATCGTTTTTTAGTTAATGCAGCTTTTTTTGACTCGCCGTCATTGAATAAGTAAACAAAATTTGCATAAAAATTTTACTTTTCTTTTGCTAAATGGCTATCTCTAAATTTGGTTCTGACGTAATTTACAAACTAACTTACGTAACGAACTTCTATATTCGTATATTTTTCTTCTGGAAAAAAAAATGCAAAGTTGCAGATTTTTGCAGATATGAGCTTGAAACTTATGTTATAGGGTTTTTCTGATACGCTGAATCTGGTGACAGTGATTTTCATTAAAATTTTTCACTTTTAGGGGATGTTTCCCCCCTCTTTAAAAAATCAGGTAAGTTTTTCAGGCTCGTAGCCTTTGATGAGTAATAATAAACTTAACAAAATTTATATATTTAGAATCAGCATTATAAGCCCATTCTTTTGATACATTTATTGACATCAAAGTTCTGTTTTTAAAAGTTTCGCTTACTATTGAGCCGTATCGCTTGTTTTTTTTATTGTTTTTTTTTATTACGTATATGTTATTACGTATATGATGGGGTTCTCCCCTTAGTCAATACCATGCTCTTTACGTTAAAAGTTAAATTTTTTTTTAATTCACACACCCTGAATCACCAAGCCCGTTTAATTAGAATAGGTAGCTCTTTTGAAAGCACTAAAAAAAAACTGTAGCGTAAAGAGCGAGGTATTGACTTTGGGGAGAACCCCCTCATATACGTAATTATTTCTGTTCATTTTAAGTTCTAATGTTGCTTCTTACTTTCAGTTGAAAAAATTGTTTTTTTAAATTTAATTTCTGATCGTTTTTTTAAATAATGCTTGGAAATCCGGCGCCCCCTTCATAGAAATGCTCCTTACCCCAAAGAAACATCCTCCACGGAAAGATTCTCCCGAGTGCAACCCTTCCCCTGGGAACTGTGGGGGATTAAGTCATCGTAAAAGACATATTTACTAGATTTTCTACTATGCTAAACAAAATGGCTATCTCAAAATTTTAATTGGGTGACTTTGAGAAAAAAATGGGCGTGAGAGGGGGCCTTGTTGCCCTCCATTTTTTTTGGTCACTTAAAAAGGGCACTAGAACTTTTAATTTCCGTTGCAATGAGCACTCTTACGATATTCTAGAACCACTGGGTCAATACGATTACCCCTGGGGAAAAAAAAAAAAAAAAAAAAAAAACAAATAAACACGCACCCGTGATCTTTCTTCTGGCAAAAAATGCAAAATTCCACATTTTTGTAGATAAGAGCTTGAAACCTCTACAGTAGGGTTCTCTGATACGCTGAATATGATGGTGTGAATTTCATTAAGGTTCTATAACTTTTAGGGGGTCTTTCCCCCCTTTTTTCGAAAATCAGCCAAATTTTCTCAGGCGCGTAACTTTTGATGGGTAAGATTAAACTTGATGAAACTTATATATTTGAAATCAAAATTAAAATCTAATTCTTTTGATGTATCTATTGGTACCAAAATTCCGGTTTTAGAGTTTCGGTTACCATCGAGCCGGGTTCGCTCCTTACTTACAGTTCGTTACCACGAACTGTTTGACAACAGAAATTGGGGCACAGTAAAGTGGGTTCTTTCTACAAATTATGTGACAAAACATTAGTTTTTAACCAAAGCAAAACAGTGAGGGTGATCTTACAAGAAAACAAGGCTGTATCCAGGGGGGGGGGGTTACCCGGTTTGAACTCCCCCCCCCGAAATTTTTGACCGAGTAGAAAATTAGTCTAAAAAATACCTGTAAAGACAAAACCTTACCAGAAAAAAAATATGCTCCCACACTAAATCCTATTGCATTTTGTGGGTAAACGGTTCTGATCAGCTTACGCAGTATGTTAGACAAAGTCCATGGGAAAAAATCGGGTACCCCCCCCCCCCCCCCCCCCCCCCCCCCCCCCCCACGAACAAAAATCCTGGATCCGATTTTGCAAGAAAACACAAATATTAAGACTGCCAATTGATTTCAACGGTCTGTTGCCCTAAATAGGAAGATCTCAGTCTTCCCCCCTCCTAGTCTTGAAAACCATCTCTAAAGTGTGCTGCTCAAATCTAACAGGATAACATGAATGCCACAATAATTTTTGTCTTTATTCATAAATTGGCAGCTGATAATGACTGCCTACTGCAGTGACTGCCAAGGCTATTATTCATTTATCCTCACCTTAGATGTCCGTTTTAAGTAACTAAAGATATTGTACCACAGCAAAAGTGCATTTTTTTTCATTGCTTACTAGAAAACATCAAGTTTGCCACAAAATCACGGGGAATTGTTCAATAATACTCTCAAATGAAAAAAGTCACTTATTTATTTTCGTTCTTTATGAAAATAACTGAATTTCTAATGTAAAGATTCTCATACATACCAGTGACTCTTTAGTCAAACAGTTCGTGGTAACGAACTGTAAGTAAGGAGCGACCCGGCTCAATGGTAACCGAAACTCTAGAAAACGGTATTTTGATACAAATAGATACATCAAAAGAATCACATTTTAATGCTGATTTCAAATATATAAGTTTCATCAAGTTTAATCCTACCCATCAAAAGTTAGGCACCTGAGAAAATTTGGCTGATTTTCGAAAAAAAAGAGGGGGAAAGACCCCCTAAAAGTTATAGAACCTTAATGAAAATCACACCATCATATTCCGCGTATCAGAGAACCCTACTGTAGAGGTTTCAAGCTCCCATCTACAAAAATGTGGAATTTTGCATTTTTTGCCAGAAGAGAGATCACGGGTGCGTGTTTATTTGTTTTTTTTTTTTTTTTTTTTTTTTTTCCCAGGGGTGATCGTATCGAACCAGTTGTCCTAGGATATCGTGGAAGGGCTCATTGGAATGGAAATTGAAAGTTCTAGTGCCCTTTTTAAGTGACCAAAACAAATGGAGGGCAACTAGGCCCCCTCCCACGCTCATTTTTTTCCCAAAGTCACCTGATCAAAATTTTGAGATAGCCATTTTGTTCAGCATGTTCGAAAATATTATAAGTATGTCTTTTAGGATGACTTAATCCCCCCAAGTTCCCGGGGGGAGGGCTGAAAGTTATGAACTTTACCCAATGTTAACATATAGTATTGGTTATTTGGAAGTACACAGACGTTTTCAGGGGAGATTTTTCCTGGTAGTGGGGGGGGGGTGGGTTGGTCAGGGGTTACGTTGGAGGATCTTTCTATGAAGAAAGTTTTCATGGGGGAAGGGACATTGCTATGAAGGGGACGCCGGACTTCCCAGCATTATCTAAAAAAAGATCATAAATTTAATATAAAAAAACAAGTATTTCAACTGCAACAGCAGCAACATCGAAACTTTAAACGAACAGAAAATATTACATATATAATTGGGTTCACCCCGTAGTCAATGCCTCGCTCTTTAAGCCAAAGATTTTTTAGTACTTTCATAAGAGCTATTTATTCTAATTAACGGCCTTTGTGATTAAGCGGTCATTTCTAAAGAATTGGAACAAAATTTGAACTTTCGCTTAAAGAGCAAGGTATTGACTAGGGGGCGAACCCCTAATAAACGTATTAAAAATATATGAATATAGAAGTTCGTTACGTAAGTTAATTCGTAAGTTACGTATATTTATTACTAATAAAAACGTTCGTAAATAAAATTAAACAAGTTTCGAGAAAGCCATTTAACTAAATAAAAGTAAATTAATATGAAATTTTGTTTTAATTATTCATGTACGGTGAGCCAAGATCAAAACCTGCATTTATTCAAAACGTTCAAAAATTAAATAAAAAAAACAAGTTTTTTAAACTGAAAGTAAGGAGCGACATTAAAACTTAAAACGAACAGAAATTATTCTGTATATGAAAGAGACTGTCCCCTCCTCAACGCCTCGCTCTTTACGCTAAAGTTTGACTCTGTCTCACAACTTTATTTTTTAAAACAATAAAAAACTTTAGCGTAAAGAGCGAGGCGTTTAGGAGGGGACAGTCTCTTTCATATACAGAATAATTTCTGTTCGTTTTAAGTTTTAATGTCGCTCCTTACTTTCAGTTTAAAAAACTTGTTTTTTTTATTTAATTATGTGACAGAGCTGCACAAGCCTTGTAGGTAAGTTAATGAAAAGTAGGAATCAAAACCTATATTAAATGTTTTATTTTAACAAAAAAAAAAACATGTTGGTTTTTTATTCTCATCGACTAAATTAAACAAGTATCTTTTTGTATGGTTTATTGTATTTGTTTAAAAAAAAATAAAAGAGCGCAAAAGCCGACTAAAAAAAAGGCAGTTTAGCTTAAAAGTGAAAAAAGAAAATATTGTTTTGCAGAAAAACCAATATGTATCCGCCAAATTATCTTAAATGAATTGATCGTGGTATTTTCTAATATCCTTAGAACTCTAAAAAAAAACTACTACTTTGCTAAAAACTCAGCTTTCAGGGAAAAACTTTTAGGAAAATTATTTTGTGTACTAGAAGTTATCGATATATTGTCGGAAAAATTGTCAGCGATAGATTACTGAGAGACTTATATTTTTTTTTTTTTTTTCTGCAGGTTACTTGTAGAGTTTTCTGAGCTTATATTCTGCTTAATCTGCGAATAAATATTTTTTTTTCATTTTAAGTTTCAACTTTGCTGTTTATTTCCGTAGAAATATATATATTTTTTTTAATTAATATGACCTAAAGAACATAGAAAGGCTATGGAAATACATGAAATCAAATGGAGAGGTAAAATTGTTCTAGGTTTTCATTATATAGATAATTTGAGTACCCTATACAAAAATGTTACCAAACTGAATATTTGCTTAGAGAGTTCAAGAGATAATTGTGCTTGAATAGGTTCAAGTCACGTAGACCAGGAATAAAGGAAAGCCAAGAGTGGATACTGGGCAACAAGAAAATCGATCAAGTGAATATCTTCCTTTACCCAAGTAGTATCATTAGCAAATATGGTAGATGCAATGAAGATGTAAAAAGTAGAGTAGCCAAGGCGCAGGCTATAAAGGGAGGGCAAAAGTGGATGCTGGGCAACAAGAAGATCGATCAAGTGAATCGCTTCCTTTACCCAAGTAGCATCATTAGCAAATAGGGTAAATGCAATGAAGATGTAAAAAGTAGAGTAGCAGAGGCACAGGCTATAAAGGGAGGGTAAGAGGAGATGCTGAGCAGCAAGAAGATCGATCAATTGAATAGCTTCCTTTACCCAAGTAGTATCATTAGCAAATAGGGTAGATGCAATGAAGATGTAAAAAGTAGAGTAGCCAAGGCGCAGGCTATAAAGGGAGGGTAAGAGTGGATGCTGGGCAACAAGAAGATGGATCAAGTGAATAGCTTCCTTTACCTAAGTTGTATCATTAGCAAATATGATAGATGCAATGGAGATGTAAAAAGTAGAGTAGCCAAGGCGCAGGCTATAAAGGGAGGGCAAGAGGAGATGCTGAGCAGCAAGAAGATCGATCAATTGAATAGCTTACTTTACCCAAGTAGTATCATTAGAAAATATGGTAGATGTAATGAAGATGTAAAAAGTAGAGTAGCCAAGGCGCAGGCTATAAAGAAGAGTGGATGCTGGGCAACAAGAAGATCGATCAAGTGAATCGCTTCCTTTACCCAAGTAGCATCATTAGCAAATAGGGTAAATGCAATGAAGATGTAAAAAGTAGAGTAGCAGAGGCACAGGCTATAAAGGGAGGGTAAGAGGAGATGCTGAGCAGCAAGAAGATCGATCAATTGAATAGCTTACTTTACCCAAGTAGTATCATTAGAAAATATGATAGATGCAATGGAGATGTAAAAAGTAGAGTAGCCAAGGCGCAGGCTATAAAGGGAGGGCAAGAGGAGATGCTGAGCAGCAAGAAGATCGATCAATTGAATAGCTTACTTTACCCAAGTAGTATCATTAGAAAATATGGTAGATGTAATGAAGATGTAAAAAGTAGAGTAGCCAAGGCGCAGGCTATAAAGAAGAGTGGATGCTGGGCAACAAGAAGATCGATCAATTGAATAGCTTCCTTTACCCTAGTAGTATCATTAGCAAATAGGGTAGATGCAATGAAGATGTAAAAAGTAGAGTAGCCAAGGCGCAGGCTATAAAGGGAGGGTAAGAGTGGATGCTGGGCAACAAGAAGATCGATCAAGTGAATAGCTTCCTTTACCTAAGTTATATCATTAGCAAATATGATAGATGCAATGGAGATGTAAAAAGTAGAGTAGCCAAGGCGCAGGCTATAAAGGTAGGGCAAGAGTGGATGCTGGGCAACAAGAAGATTGATCAAGTGAATAGCTTACTTTACCCAAGTAGTATCATTAGAAAATATGGTAGATGCAATGAAGATGTAAAAAGTAGAGTAGCCAAGGCGCAGGCTATAAAGGGATGGTAAGAGTGGATGCTGGGCAACAAGAAAATCGATCAAGTGAATAGCTTCCTTTACCTAAGTTGTATCATTAGCAAATATGGTAGATCCAATGAAGATGTAAAAAGTAGAGTAGCCAAGGCGCAGGCTATGAAGGGAGGGCAAAAGTGGATGCTGGGCAACAAAAAGATCGATCAAGTGAATCGCTTCCTTTGCCCAAGTAACATCATTAGCAAATTGGGTAGATGCAATGAAGATGTAAAAAGTAGAGTAGCAAAGGCACAGGCTATAAAGGGAGGGTAAGAGGGGATGCTGAGCAGCAAGAAGATCGATCAATTGAATATTTTCCTTTACCCAAGTAGTATCATTAGCAAATAGGGTAGATGCAATGAAGATGTAAAAAGTAGAGTAGCCAAGGCGCAGGCTATAAAGGGATGGTAGAGTGGATGCTGGGCAACAAGAAGATCGACCAAGTGAACAGCTTCCTTTACCTAATTTGTATCATTAGCAAATATGGTAGATGCAATGAAGATGTAAAAAGTAGAGTAGCAAAGGCGCAGGCTATAAAGGGAGGGTAAGAGTGGATGCTGGGCAACAAGAAGATCGATCAAGTGAATAGCTTCCTTTACCTAAGTTATATCATTAGCAAATATGATAGATGCAATGGAGATGTAAAAAGTAGAGTAGCCAAGGCGCAGGCTATAAAGGGAGGGCAAGAGTGGATGCTGGGCAACAAGAAGATTGATCAATTGAATAGCTTACTTTACCCAAGTAGTATCATTAGCAAATAGGGTAGATGCAATGAAGATGTAAAAAGTAGAGTAGCCAAGGCGCAGGCTATAAAGGGAGGGTAAGAGTGGATGCTGGGCAACAAGAAGATCGATCAAGTGAATAGCTTCCTTTACCTAAGTTATATCATCATTAGCAAATATGATAGATGCAATGGAGATGTAAAAAGTAGAGTAGCCAAGGCGCAGGCTATAAAGGGAGGGCAAGAGTGGATGCTGGGCAACAAGAAGATTGATCAAGTGAATAGCTTACTTTACCCAAGTAGTATCATTAGAAAATATGGTAGATGCAATGAAGATGTAACAAGTAGAGTAGCCAAGGCGCAGGCTATAAAGGGATGGTAAGAGTGGATGCTGGGCAACAAGAAAATCGATCAAGTGAATAGCTTCCTTTAACTAAGTTGTATCATTAGCAAATATGGTAGATCCAATGAAGATGTAAAAAGTAGAGTAGCCAAGGCGCAGGCTATGAAGGGAGGGCAAAAAGTGGATGCTGGGCAACAAAAAGATCGATCAAGTGAATCGCTTCCTTTGCCCAAGTAACATCATTAGCAAAATTGGGTAGATGCAATGAAGATGTAAAAAGTAGAGTAGCAAAGGCAAAGGCTATAAAGGGAGGGTAAGAGGGGATGCTGAGCAGCAAGAAGATCGATCAATTGAATATTTTCCTTTACCCAAGTAGTATCATTAGCAAATAGGGTAGATTCAATGAAGATGTAAAAAGTAGAGCAGCCAAGGCGCAGGCTATAAAGGGATGGTAAGAGTGGATGCTGGGCAACAAGAAGATCGACCAAGTGAACAGCTTCCTTTACCTAATTTGTATCATTAGCAAATATGGTAGATGCAATGAAGATGTAAAAAGTAGAGTAGCAAAGGCGCAGGCTATAAAGCGAGGGCTAGAGTGGATGCTGGGCAACAAGAAGATTGATCAATTGAATAGCTTACTTTACCCAAGTAGTATCATTAGCACATAGGGTATATGCAATGAAGATGTAAAAAGTAGAGTAGCCAAGGCGCAAGCTATAAAGGGAGGGTAAGAGTGGATGCTGGGCAACAAGAAGATCGATCAAGTGAATAGCTTCCTTTACCTAAGTTATATCATTAGCAAATATGATAGATGCAATGGAGATGTAAAAAGTAGAGTAGCCAAGGCGCAGGCTATAAAGGGAGGGCAAGAGTGGATGCTGGGCAACAAGAAGATTGATCAAGTGAATAGCTTACTTTACCCAAGTAGTATCATTAGAAAATATGGTAGATGCAATGAAGATGTAAAAAAGTAGAGTAGCCAAGGCGCAGGCTATAAAGGGATGGTAAGAGTGGATGCTGGGCAACAAGAAAATCGATCAAGTGAATAGCTTCCTTTACCTAAGTTGTATCATTAGCAAATATGGTAGATCCAATGAAGATGTAAAAAGTAGAGTAGCCAAGGCGCAGGCTATGAAGGGAGGGCAAAAGTGGATGCTGGGCAACAAAAAGATCGATCAAGTGAATCGCTCCCTTTGCCCAAGTAACATCACTAGCAAATTGGGTAGATGCAATGAAGATGTAAAAAGTAGAGTAGCAAAGGCACAGGCTATAAAGGGAGGGTAAGAGGGGATGCTGAGCAGCAAGAAGATCGATCAATTGAATATTTTCCTTTACCCAAGTAGTATCATTAGCAAATAGGGTAGATGCAATGAAGATGTAAAAAGTAGAGTAGCCAAGGCGCAGGCTATAAAGGGATGGTAAGAGTGGATGCTGGGCAACAAGAAGATCGACCAAGTGAACAGCTTCCTTTACCTAATTTGTATCATTAGCAAAATATGGTAGATGCAATGAAGATGTAAAAAGTAGAGTAGCAAAGGCGCAGGCTATAAAGCGAGGGCTAGAGTGGATGCTGGGCAACAAGAAGACTGATCAAGTGAATAGCTTACTTTACCCAAGTTGTATCATTTGCATCAAGCATCAATGTTTACCCAATGCATCAAGTGCATTAGCACTTGATGCTAATCAAACTTTACCCAATGCATCAAGTGCATTAGCAAATACGGTAGATGCAATAGAGATTTAAAAAGTAGAGTAGCCAAGGCGCAGGCTATAAAGGGAGGGCAAGAGTGGATGCTGGGCAACAAGAAGATTGATCAAGTGAATAGCTTCCTTTACCTAAGTAGTATCATTAGTAAACATGGTGGATGCAAAAAAGATGTAAAAAGTTGAATAGCCAAGGTGCAGGCTATAAAAGGAGGGCAAGAGTGGATGCTGGGCAACAAGAAGATCGATCATGTGAATAGCTTCCTTTACCCAAGTAGCATCATTAGCAAATAGGGTAGATGCAATGAAGATTTAAAAAGTAGAGTAGCAAAGGCACAGGCTATAAAGGGAGGGTAAGAGGGGATGCTGAGCAGCAAGAAGATCGATCAATTGAATAGCTTGCTTTACCCAATTAGTATCATTAGCAAATAGGGTAGATGCAATGAAGATGTAAAAAGTAGAGTAGCCAAGGCGCTGGCTATAAAGGGAGGGTAAGAGTGGATGCTGGGCAACAAGAAGATCGATCAAGTGAATATCTTCCTTTACCCAAGTAGTATCATTAACAAATATGGTAGATGCAATGAAGTTGTAAAAAAGTAGAGTAGCCAAGGCGCAGGCTATAAAGAGAGGGCAAGAGTGGATACTGGGCAACAAGAAGATCGATCAAGTGAATAGCTTTCTTTAGCTAAGTTGTATCATTAGCAAATATGATAGATACCGTGAAGATGTAAAAAATCATCTGCTTGCAGTAGCGAGCAAATTTGACCCTTAAAACGAGCAACAGCTTTAAAGCTACTTGATAGATTATAGTATTTTTTCCAAATTATTGGGACGACAACTGTCCCCCTTCCCTTTTCGCACCAACTGAATTTGCTCCCATGTGCTGAGAAATCTAGCTACACCTAATACAGTCCCATATAAATTCTTTAGAGAATTATGGCACCCTTTTTGGGGCACGGTGCCCCTAAATTTTCACTTTGTTATCAATTGGGTAATAAAGCCTGCCACACATTCAATGGCGTCACGACAAACCCTAACTTCTCCATCAGCAATCCATATTACGCAGACAACATCGGGATTCTAGGGATTCCAAATCATGCCAAGGCGCATGCCAAACTATGCCATGCCAAGTAGAGTGGCCAAGGCGCAGGCTATTCAAAAAAAATTGAAGAATAGGAAAATCTTGGAGCGAAGATCAAGATATTTGAAGCCACAGTAATGACAGTGGGCAAGCATAATTTTGTAACATGGGTGCTTTGAAAATTATTTGAAGGATTGGAATAGACAGTATATCAAAGTGAGCTGTGCAAAAATATGGTTTGTACGAAACAGAACGATTTCCAAAGATCGATAGCAATCGCTCTTGGGCCAGACGAAAGCAGGTCGACCTCGAATGTGGGAAAAAGTCACAACGAAGGATTTATGGAAAATTGGAGCATCGTGGTAGGAGGTAGAGAGTGAAGCTTACATTAGATTGAGATGGAGATAGAGTATGCGTATACCTGTTTGCCTCAGGTGGTTTAGTGCTACAATGAGTTGTTAGTAGTAGTAGTAGCATATGATTGAATAAGTTTCCACTTAACAAACTCAAATAATTAGATTTTGTTTCCACATTCCTTGACATTTTAAAACTGTATGAGCAGGCACATCCTCGATTTCCCAATTAGCCTATCTGAAAAAAAATATTACTGACTGTGTGATGAGCTTCTATATGTTTATCTATGAAATTAAAATATTATTGTTTAGCAATCCTAAGCCAGAGCTATGATAATTAATTTCATAATCTTAAGGATTTATCTATTTATCATACAGCAGACTTGGCGATGGATTATTTTATGATATCTTGACTGAAAAGAGGAAGTAAAATACCAATCTTAAATTACAGTAAATTAAGCCAGGGCTTCAGTACTCTTAAGTGGTAATGTGCAGAACCAATATTGTGCGATCCAACGTTAAATTTATTACATTGTTGGTAACAACGGATTTACGTATTTGTTATTTCGGCATTTTCTTATAGTTGTGTTACTGGCCGACAAATCGAGCCCTGCTCTCCGTCGACCAGTTTAGAAATTTATTTGTCATGTGTTTTTGTCAATAAAAGATCTTGTCTTGTAAAAAAAACTGACATTCTGGAGTCATTTGAGTGTTTATTTTTCAAACAGTTCATGACAACGAACTGTAAGTAAGAAGTGACCTGACTCAATAGTAAACGAAACTCTAAGAAACGGAATTTGAAACCAATAGATGCATCAAAAGAATCAGACTTTTTTGCTGATTTCAAATATATAAGTTTTATCAAGTTTAGTCTTACCCATCAAAAGTTATACACCTGACAAAATTTGCCTTATTTTCAATAAGGGGAGAAAATACCCCCTAACAGCTAGGATAAAAAATCTGAGCCAGAATAAAAAGGAATACAAATTTATTCTAGAAAATGGAAACTATAGAAATATACAGTGAATGAACTTTACCTGGACATGATAACATCTTTGATAACGGATCAAAATTTTAGATAATCATTTTGTTCAAAAATGTTGAAAGGTCTCCAGGAAAATGTTGAAAATTAGGCCTCCAAAGTTAACATTTCACCCAGAGCTTCCAGGCAATGTTCCTAAATTATGTCAATTACCCTTTGTTCAGAGATAGGTTTTAGCAGAAAACGCAATTGTTTTTGATTTGGTTTTCACAAGGTTATACTCTCAAAACAACACACACACATACATGAGCGTAGTGGACTGGCTTCCCCCAGGCTATTCAGCGTGTCCCCAGGTGGCGATAGGGGAACGCTCTACAGATATGTAGGGTACCTCCATAGGAGGCACGGACCAAGGGGTCCATAACAGAATCTGGGGCACCCTCGCCCGGGGTCATAAATACAGGTGGAGGAGGAAGAAAGCCCCTCAAATGTACACTCAAAAGGGCCCACTGGTTTGTCCACAGGTCCCATTAGTTGCAAACCTTCTCCAATAATGGGTTAAATTGCATGGTGATGCAGAACACCATCGCGGAAGGATCCTCTATAGGAGGACAACTGTGGCAGGGCGTAAGATCCAGATCTATGGACAACGGCCTCTGCAAAGGGCTGCCTTGACCTTTTCGGGGCACCTGCAAGATTGGGGACCTTGCAGTCAACTATATTCCCACTTGAGGAGTGGCGCCCCTCGAGGAAATTATAGCCTAGTAACGACACAGCATTCGCATGGGATTCTGACTAATGGACAATTCTTCTGGGCTTGGTATGTTTTGATGGGCGTCTTTGGGCTGAAAAACCTCTTCCTAGCTAATTTATCTATTATGGGTTGCCTCCCCGTAGTAGCATAATATTTGTAGGCATGAATATATAATGAGTCGGAGGTATTAGGCTTGAGACTGTCTGTGCAGGATTTCGACTCTTGTTGATAGAAGAGCATCGCCAAGTGCTGAAAACCTCATATCGACATTTTGACTGACGAATTCAGACGATTCGAACTGGATTTATTAGGAGCTTCGGAAACTCATATCCCAGGGGTAGGAAGCATGAAATTAGGTGATATAGAATTTGTTTACTCAGGCAGGAAGGATGGGGTACATAGACAGGAGTAGGGCTGATGATGAATAAGGAAGCTACTAAGTCTTGTTTAGGCTGGGAAGGTATTGATAATAGAATACTAATTGCTCATTTTATGACTAGAAAGTTCAGGGTATCAGTTATAGTAGTATACGCCCCTGTAGAACCGACTGACGGAAATACTAGTGACTCAGATGAATTTTACTTACAGTTACAGGAGCAAATAGGCAAGGTCCCAGGTAGAAATATGATGTTATTACTGGGAGATTTTAACGCCCAGGTTGGTAGAAATAGGGATAGATGGTATCCCAGCCTAGGTAAATTTGGTGTAGGAAAAGAAAACAGTAATGGATACAGACTTTTGCAATTTTGTAGGCATAACAATCTAGTTATAACCAATACAGTGTTTGGTCATAAAATGGCTCATAAGTTAACATGGTATTCACGTGATGGTACGACAGCAAACCTTATTGATTATATTATAGTAAACCGAAGACTGGCAGGATCAATACAAGATACTAGGGTATGTAGGAGTGCTGTTATTGATGTCAAAAGTAAAGATCACCATCTAGTAGTGTCAAGGGTTAATTTAAAGCTGAAATATCGGAAGGGTAACTACCTCCCGGGAAGTTATGATGTTGGTAGACTCCAGGATGAGAATTTGAGAGAAACTTTCCAGGAACAGTTGAATACTAAACTTGAGAGTTTAAAATTTGATAATGTGGAAGATGGTTGGAATAATTTTAGAAAAATAATTTGTGAAGTTGCGGAAGGTGTATTAGGGAAAAAAGCTAGAACTGCAGCTAAGGATATATGTGAAAAAGCTTCATGTTTAATAGAAAGGAGAAAGGAATTGTACAAGAATTATCTGAGTGATAGATCGTATGAAAACAAAAGAAATGTAAAGAAAGTGGAGAAAGCATTAAAATATGAACTAAGGAGGTGTGAAGTGGAGGCCATGGATAAAATTGCCGAGGATCTGGAGGATGCAGCTAGACGGCAAAATAGTAAAATATTGTACTGGCACGTTAACAAATTGAGAAGGAGTAGTCAATCCGGACTTGTCCCAGTTAAAGATAGGAATGGGGTCGCAATTAGCGATAAGGAAAAAACTAAAAAGAGATGGGCCGAGCATTTTGAGAACTTGATTAACTGAGATAGAGTTGCAGGAAAAAATAGAGAGGAAAATGAAAAAGTTTGTGATACCTTGGATGTGAAGGAAGATTTGTTTTGTGAGGAGGAATTAGCAACAGTACTAAAAGGATTAAAGAATAATAAGGCTCCGGGTGCTGATAGGGTGGTAAATGATTTTCTTAAATATGGTGGATCTGAGGTTAGAAATAAGTTATTGAAGATTAAGAATATGATTTTTGAAAAAGGGGAAGTACCTAACGATTTTAGGAAAACCTTAATTAAGCCACTTAATAAGAAAGGTGATAAAAGTGAGTGTGGTAATTATCGAGGCATTAGTCTGGTCTCTGTAGGTAGGCAAATTACTTAGTAATATGATACTTTTTAGACTGAGAGATGCCGTAGACAAAGTTTTAAGAGAAGAGCAGTGCGGTTTTAGAAAAGGTAGAGGATGTGTCGACCAAATTTTCACTCTTAGGCTAATAATTGAGTAGTGCCTGAGTTTTCAAACACCTTTGGTCCTCAGTTTTATAGATTATGAGCAAGCGTTCGACTCTGTTGATAGAAGAGCTTTAGTAAAGGTTTTATCCTTGTACGGTATACCAGACAAATACATTAAAGTGATTAGTGCTATGTACGAGAATAACACTGCTGCCGTTAAGGTAGGAAATGAGGTTAGCAGCTGGTTTTGTATTAAATCAGGAGTTAAGCAGGACTGTGTTCTATCCCCCTTTATATGGATTATTTTGATGGACTTTGTTTTAAGGAGCACAGGAAAGGCAATGGGAGACCACGGAATAAAATGAGGAGGAAAAAGTCTCCTGGACTTAGATTATGCTGATGATTTAACCATCCTAGCTGAAAGTGTGAGCAAAATGAATGAAGTTTTAGAGGTTTTGCGAGTTCAGGGTGCTAGAATTGGTTTGAAAATTAATGTTAGGAAGACTAAGTCACTAAGGCTAGGAATAAGTGAAGATGAAAAGGTGTCGTTGGGTAATGAAAAGATTGATCAGGTGGGCAGCTTCACTTACCTTGGTAGTATCATTAGTAAAGATGGTGGGAGCAGTGAAGATGTTAAAAATAGAATAGCCAAGGCTCAGGGTGTTTTTTCACAGTTAAAAAAAAGTCTTGACGAATAGGAAAATAAGTCTGCAAACCAAGATTAGAATATTAGAAGCTACAGTGATGACAGTGGTCAAATATCGCTCTGAAGCATGGACGCTCCAAAAAGCGGATGAAGATTTGCTAGATGTTTTCCAGAGAAATTGCTTAAGCATTGCTCTGAGTACCCGGCTGACTGACCGTATTTCAAACAATAGGCTATACGAAAAATGTGGTTCAATACCGTTCTCTAGGGCTATAATGAAAGAAAGGTTGAGGTGGTTAGGGCACGTTGTGCGGATGAAGGATGACAGATTGCCGAAGATTGTTCTTTTCGGCCAACCATCTAGGGCTAAACGGAAAGCAGTTTGTCCCCGTCTGGGGTGGGAGGACGTCATAAAGAAAGATTTAAAGGAAATGGGAACTTCGTGGGCGGGTGTAAAAAGGAGGCTTGGAATAGATTGGGATGGAGGAGGAGCGTGCGTTGCTGTGTCGGCCTCAGGCGGCTTGGTGCTGCGGTGAGTTGTTAGTAGTAGAAGTAGTAGTCACAGAACTTTTTTTAAAATCACACCATCAGATTCAGCGTATCAACGAACCCTACTATAGAAGTTTCAAGCTACTATCTGCAAAAATGTGGAATTTTGTATTTTTTGCCAGGAGAAAGATCACGGATGCGAGTTTATTTTTTTTTCTTTTTTTTCCCAGGGGTGATCGTATTGACCCAGTGGTTCTAGAAAATCGCGGAAGGGCTCATTCGAACCGATATTAAAAGTTCTAGTGCCCTTTTTAACTGACCAAAAAAATAGAGCGCAACTAGGTCGCCTCCCACGCTCATTTCTTTCCCAAAGTCACCCGATCAAAATTTTGAGGTAGCCATTTTGTTCAGAATGGTTGAAAAATACAATAACTATGTCTTTGAGGATGACTTAATCCCCCATAGTCCCTAGGGGAAGGTCTGCAAGTTATGAACTTTGCCCAATGTTTACATATAGCATTGGTTATTGGGAACTATACAGAAGTTTTCAGGGGGGATATTTTCTTGTAGCTGGAGGGATGGGTCGGGCGTTATGTAGTAGAATCTTTCCATGGAGGAAATTTTCATGAGGGAAGGTACATTGCTATGAAGAGGGCGCCGGATTTCCCAGCATTATTTAAAGAAAAACGATCAGAAATTAAATAAATAAAAAAAAACATGTTTTCAACTGAAAGTAGGGAGCAACATTAAAACTTAAAATCAACAGAAATTATTACGTATATGATTGGGCTCGCCCCTTAGTCATTATTTTGCTGTTTACGCTAAAGTTTTTTTTGTACTTTCATCAGAGCTATTTATTTTAATTAACGGCCTTTGTAATTAAGGGGTCAATATTAAAGAATTGGAACAAAATTGGAACTTTAGCGGAAAGAGCGAGGTATTGACTAGGGGTTGAATACCCTAATATACGTAATAAAAATTTACGAATACAGAAGTTCGTTAAGTAAGTCAATTCGTAAGTTACGTCAGATCAAAATTTCGAGAAAGGCATTTAGCCAAAGAAAAAAGTAAAATTAATATGCAAATTTCGTTTTAATTATTCATGTACGGTGAGCAAAAATCAAAGCTGTATTAATTCAAAAACGTTCAGAAATTAAATAAAAAAACTGAAAGTTTTTTTTAACTGAAAGTAAGGAGCGACATTAAAACTTAAACCGAACAGAAATTATTCCGTATATGAAAGGAGCTGTCCCCTACTCAACACCTCGCTCTTTACGCTAAAGTTCGACTCTGTCTCACAACTTTATTTTTTAAAACAATAATAAACTTTAGTGTAAAGAGCGAGGGGTTGAGGAGGGGACAGCCCCTTTCATATACAGAATAATTTCTGTTCGTTTTAAGTTTTAATGTTGCTCCTTAATTTCAGTTAAAAAAGCTTGTTTTTTTTTATTTAATTTCAGTAAAGCGCCAATAGTTGAAAACTCCAATAACTATACCCCTGGAGATCATATGACACCCACAGTACCTGGGTAAAGGCCTGTAAGTTTTGCAATTTGCCTTTTGTTTACATATAGTAATTGTTATAGGAAAATACACTGGAATTTTTCAAGGGGGAGAGGGGAAGAGGCTTCTGCAGGGTGTGGGATTTTCCAATGAGAAAATTTTCTGCGGAGAAGAAAGTTTCTGGGAAGAATTTGATACGATGAATTTTACACGGGGAGGGGAGGGGGGGTATCTAGCATGATTTGAAAAGCGGCCTGAAATAAAAAACAAGTTTTCAGTTGAAAGTGAAGAAAAATGTTAAAACTTAAAACAAACAAAATTATTCCATATATATTATTCCATACATGAAGAGGGCGCATGCGCCCTCTTCATCCCTCGCTCTTCGTGCTAAAATTTAAGTTCTTTAGTAAAAGAGTTGAAGTCGAGTTCGTGTTTCAGTTCTTTAAAAACAACTCCTGGAAGACAAGGGATGCTGAATTAAAATGAGAAGTATTTTTTACAGACCGTTTAGGATTGAGGAAATGGCAGCCTCTTCATATGCGAAAAAAATTCTGTTTGTTTTAAGTTTTATTGTTACTACTTGCTTTCCCTTGAAAAAACTTATTTTATTTAATCTTGAAAAGAGATTGATTCCAAAATATTTGTTGCGGAGAGCGAAAATCTAGTAAAATATAAAAAATTACATTATCCCAAGTTGGCATTCACAATCATTCACACTTTTTCTACAGCGTCAAATTGGGAATTATGAAAAAGAAAACAATTTTGAAAAATTGAATAAAATTATTGTAAAGTAAGGTAAAACCTCCCGAAACTAATACGTTTTAGCAATTTTTTTATACTGTTATTTCCCTAACTGGCAAAACCTACGGAAAGATAAAACACTTCGTGGTAACCAACTGTAAGTAAGGAGCGATGCGGCTTAATAGTAACCAAAACTCTAAGAAACGTAGTCATTTAGCATAGTCATTTAGCATTTAGCAAAGAATAGTTATGTTTTTGAGGATGACTTAAACCCCTCACAGTCCCCAGGGGAAGCGGTAGAAGCAACGAACTTTGCCAATAGTTTACCCACAATATTGGCTATTGGGAAGCATACAGATACTTGTCAGGGAGGGGGGTGATTTTCTAGAAAGAGGGTTATGTGGGAGGATGTTTCCACGGAGGAATTTTTCGTGGGGGAAGGGATTTTCCATTGAGGGGGAGTTTGATTTCCGGGGATACATAAAAATGATCAGAAATTAAATAAAAAAACAAGTTTTTTCAACTCAAAGTAATGAGCAACATTAAAACTGAAGACGAACAGAAATTATTAGGTATATGAGGGAGTTGTCCCCTCCTCCATACCTTGATCTTTACGCTAAAGTGTGACTTAATTCTAATTATTTAACAATGACTATTGAAACACAAGTTACCTTTAATTAGTTTAATAGGATTATTTAAAGGTTCTAAAAAATATTAGCGTAAAGATCGAGGTACTGTGGGGGGGGGCAACTCCCTTATATAATTAATAATTTCTTTTCGTTTTAGGTTTTAATGTTGCTCCTTACATTTAGTTGAAAAACCTGTTTTTTTTTATAATCAAAATCTACTTAAGTTATTTTCAATCTGGTTTTCACGATTGATACTTAGTCTCGAAAAAAGAGGAAATAAAACAAAAGGAGAAAAACTATCGAGCGAAAGAATATTAATAGAATAATATAGTAATTTATCCTTAAGTCTCAATTTTCACGTGATTTTTATATAATTATTAGGTACTGTGAAAAGGGAAATATCCAACATCCTCAAAACCATCATTAACGTCTTTGAGGATGACTTAACCTCCTCCGCACAGTTCCCAGGGAAAGGGGTAGAAGCTACGAACTTTGCCAATTGTTTACCTAAAATATTTGCTATTGGGAAGTATACAGATACTTTTCAGGGGCGACTTTCTGGCAAGAGGGTTATGTTGGAAGATCTTTCCACGAGGAATTTTTCGTGGGGGAAGGAATTTTCCATAGAGGCGAGTTGGATTTCCGGGCATAACTTCATTTATCAGAAATTCGGAAATAAAAAAAAAACAAGTTTTTAAACTCAAAGTAATGAGCAACATTAAAAGTGAAAACGAACAGAAATTATTACGTATATGGCGGAGTTGCCCCTTCCACCATACCTCGCTCTTTACGCTAAAGTGTGATGTTTGTTCTAATTGCTTAAAAATAACTCTTGAAACACAAGTGACCTTTAATTAGTTTAATAAGTTTTTTTTTAAAGGTTCTAAAAAACATTAGCGTAAAGAGCGAGGTATTGAGGGGGGGGGCAACTCCCTTATATACTTAATAATTTCTGTTCGTTTTAAGTTTTAATGTTGCTCCTTTACTTCCAGGTGAAAAAGCTTGTTTTTTTATTTTATAATCAAAATCTACTTAAGGAATTTCTAACCTGTTTTCACGTTAGTAGAAATGACCCTATAACTCCGAACACTAACCCCTGCTGCCACCTACAACTTTTTTTTACATAATTTATTCAAGGATTATCGATCGAGTCTAATGGGGGTCAAGGTCAATCGATCTGTTGTTGTTTGGCCACGTGTAATGACATGAGGGGTGATCTACATAATCGCTCGGGGAATTATTGATTTATGACACTGGGGGGTGATTTACATAATCACTAGGGGCAATGTATTGATCTAGTACTCGATGAGGAAGTGAATTTCCGAGAACATGATTTACATAATCGGTGGGGGAGAATGTATTGATTTACGAAAAAGGGGAATTAGAAACAAACATGGCGGCTTCTTTGTTGTTTGGCTAACCTAACCTGAGAAATTGATTTACATAATCTGCGGGGGAATTATTGGTTCACGAAAGGGGAATTAAGAAACAAACATGGCTTCTTTGATCTTTAGGCTAACCTAACCTGAGAAATTGATTTACATAATCGCTAGGGGAATGTATTGATTCACGAAGGGGAATTAAGAAACATTATGGCTTCTTTAATCTTAGGTCTGAGGGATAAACGTTCTTTAGGTCAGAGAGAAAAATTAATATTCTATTTTTAAATAGGCTTCAATGATCTTTAGTGTCAGGAATTAGAAATGACATCACTTGTTATCTTGAAATTATGCGGGAGTCTAAAGAGATAGAAATTCTATTTTTAAATACGGCTTCACTGAGTTTTAAGTCGGAGAGATAAATTGATATTCTAACGAAACCTTAATAGTGTAGCTAGGAACATTTATGAGATGAAGAGATTAACGTAGGAAAGGGTTTCCTAAAAATTTCAAATGTGACAGCGCAGGGATGCCAAAAACAAAAGGAACACGCTCAGATTACGTTTAGAGATTATTTGGGTGAAACTGTTTTAGACATTTTAGGGAATTATTTCGGCGAAACAGTTAGAGACATTTTAAAAGATGATCTTAGAAAAGGTTTTAGAAGAGGATTTGAGTGTGGTCGTTATAATACACATGTTGTATTTGAACAGTGTCGTGAGGTCCCCTACCCCAACCCCAAAGAGTCCTCATACCCTACCCCTACCCAAAGGGCTCCGATCCCCCTACCCCAACCCCGAAGGATGCCCCCGGTCCCCAAAGGCCCCCCGGGCTCCCAAAGGGCCACCCCGGCCTCCAGACCCCTAAAGGCCCTCCCCGGGCCCCCAAAGAGTCCCCTCCATATTTTTTAATACTTTTTTTAAGGCTTTATTGTATCTCTTCAGAACAAGTTATTTTCTTAATGTCCATCCTAAACCCATTTTACAAGTTGAAATGGGCGAAACCATTTTAGGCATTTTAGGGAATTATTTCGGTGAAACAGTTAGAGACACATTTTAAAAGATGAAGATGTTTTAGAAGAGGATTTGAGGGTGAAACTCTGTGGTCTTTATAATGCACAAGTTCCATTTGAACAGTGTCGTGAGGTCCCCTACCCCAATCCCAACGGCCCCCGGTCCCCCTAATGCCCCTCGAGCCCCCAAAGACCACCGGAACCCCATCCCCCCCATTTTTTAAAAATAATTTTTGAATTTTTTTACATGGTGTTTTTTTAACTTTTTTACGTATCTTAAAATGACATGAAATATGCTTACGGTTCTACCAATCGTACACTGTGCTTGTTCATAGACACGACGCGGCTTTCCCACTGGTACTCTATGGCAGGTTCTCGACACTACCTAGTTTATTGCGTGCATTAAATCAGTATTTTTTACGCAGTGGAAGGATAAACACACAATTCATATCTGTAAAAAAAGTGAAGATGAATTATTCGACGAAAGTATGTGCACATGAAAAAATCATCGTCGTGTTGAATGCTGACAAGGAAAAATACCTGAACTATGAAACGAGTGCAAGTGGTAACCACTATTGGAAATGTATGCATGCGTTGTCATGACAGCGAGAAGTTAGATTTCTTTGGAGTACCCAAGAATTTCAATCGTGTAAACGGTGGATATGCGAGAGTAACATTACCAGAGAAAATTAGTGCTCAAAGAGAATGCAAACTTAAAAATAATTGTCGATGATCGGGGACAACTCCATGCTACTGTTGCTGGTAACACATTACCTGTTGATACATCCTATCATCATCTTTCCGGTATTAGCATTTTAACGAGAACAAGAAGAAGACAAGCATACTCCTGCAATAATGTCATTAATCATATCTTGTCAATATGTCAAAACTGCTATCTTTGTAAAAATAATTTGACAATAGACAGTGAAATCGCAGGCAGAATAAAAAGGACATTAGCAGACAATATCATCAATGAATATAAAGATGAATTGACGGAAAGTGAAGCGCAAGTGTACTAATAATGTATAATAATGTATTTGACGTATTTTTATATTAATATTCTACATGTCGTTATTTCATTAAAAATATCTTATGCATTATTTTGTTAAGTGTTCATTATTTTTAGGGTATGCTAGAACGTCAAACGTTCAGAATATCTATTAAAAAGGTCAGAGATGTAAGAAAAAGAATTTTAGAGATAAAGATACTACTAGCAGGCTCAATTTTTCATAGAAGATAGAAAAGTTCAAGATCTCTTCTGAATTTTACCAAAGAACACAATTCAATTCTAATTTCACCAGAGAAAATAAAAAGCTTCCACTTCAGTTTTAAGTTCACCAAGACATAAAAAATTTAAAGTTCACTTCTAAATTTTTCCATAGAAGATAGGAAAAGTTATACTATGATTGTGATTATTTTCCGTGAAGATAAAAAGTTTCATTTTAATTCTAAATTTTCTTAAATTCAATTCTGACCTTTCTCAAAGAGTCAAATTTAAAGTTCTATTCCAAATATTTTTCCGAAAGAAGAAAAGTTCAGCTTCGATTCTGAATTTCCTCAATGAAAATGAAATAAGTTATTGATCATTTCTATTTTCCCAAAATAATATTAAAATTTTCCACTTCAGTTCAGATTTTTCTCAAACAAATGAAAAAATTAAAATACTGTTCCAAATTTTTCATTGAAGATAGAAAAGTTCAAGTTCTCCTCTGAATTTTACCAAAGAACATAATTCAATTCTAATTTCTCAAGAGAAAATAAAAAGCTTCCACATCAGTTTTAAGTTCACCAAGACATATAAAATTTAAGTTCAGTTCTAAATTTTTCTATAGAAGATAGGAAAAGTTATACTATGATTGTGATTATTTTCAATGAAGATAAAAAGTTTCACACTAATTCTAAATTTTCTTAAATTCAGTTCCGACTTTTCTCAAAGAGATGAAAAAATTTAAAGTTCTGTTCCAAATATTTTTCCCGGAAGAAGAAAAGTCCCAAGTCATGAAAAATTTAAAGTTCACTTCTAAATTTTTTCCGTAGAAGATAGGAAAAGTTATACTATGATTGTGATTATTTTCCATGAAGATAAAAAGTTTCACTTTAATTCTAAATTTTCTTAAATCTTAAAATGACATGAAATATGCTTACGGCTCTACCAATCGTACTCTGTGCTTGTTCGTAGACACGACGCGGCTTTCCCACTGGTACTCTATGGCAGGTTATCACACTAGCTAGTTTATTGCATGCATTAAATCTGTATTTTTTACGCAGTGGAAGGATAAACACACAATTCATATCTGTAAAAAAGTGAAGATGAATTATTCGACGAAAGTATGTGCACATGATAAAATCATCGTCGTGTTGAATGCTGACAAGGAGAAATACCTGAACTATGAAACGAGTGCAAGTGGTAACACTATTGAAATGTATGCAAGCGTTGTCATGACAGCGAGAAGTTAGATTTCTTTGGAATATCGAAATCATTCAACATTGCTCAAGGTGGATATGCGAGAGTGAGAGCACCAGAGATGATAGTGCTAAAGGAGAATGCCAACTTAAAAATAATTGTCGATGATCGGGGACAACTCCTTGCTAATGCTTCTGGTAGCACGATACCTATTGATAGATCCTATTCCCATCGTTCTGGTATTAGCATTCAAATGAAAGCAGAGAGGAAAAGAGAAGGCCTACTGCTGCACTAGTGTAATAAATCATATCATGTCTACCTGCCAGAACTGTTACCTGTGTAAAAATAATGTGACAATAGACAGTGAAATTGCAGGCAGAATAAAAAGGACATTAGCAGACAATATCATCAATGAATATAAAGATGAATAGATGGAAAGTGAAGCGCAAGTGTACTAATAATGTATAATAATGTATTTAACATATTTTTATATTAATATTCTACATGTCGTTATTTCATTAAAAATACCTTATGCATTATTTTGTTAAGTGTTCATTATTTTTAGGGTATGCTAGAACGTCAAACGTTCAAAATATCTATTAAAAAGGTCAGAGATGTAAGAAAAAGAATTTTAGACATAAAGATACTACTAGCAGGCTCAATTTTTCATAGAAGATAGAAAAGTTCAAGATCTCTTCTGAATTTTACCAAATAACACAATTCAATTCTAATTTCACCAGAGAAAATAAAAAGCTTTCACTTCAGTTTTAAGTTCACCAAGACATAAAAAATTGAAAGTTCACTTCTAAATTTTTCCATAGAAGATAGGAAAAGTTATACTATGATTGTGATTATTTTCCATGAAGATAAAAAGTTTCACTTTAATTCTAAATTTTCTTAAATTCAATTCCGACCTTTCTCAAAGAGTCAAATTTAAAGTTCTGATCCAAATATTTCCCCGGAAGAAGAAAAGTTCAACTTCGATTCTGAATTTCCTCAATGAAAATAAAATAAGCTATTGATCAATTCTATTTTCTCAAAATATTATAAAATGTTCCACTTCAATTCAGATTTTTCTCAAAGAGATGAAAAAATTTAAAATATATTGTTCCAAATTTTTCTTAGAAGATAGAGTTCAAGTTCTAATCTGAATTTTACCAAAGAACCTAATTCAATTCTAATTTCTCCAGAGAAAATAAAAAGCTTCCACATCAGTTTTAAGTTCACCAAGACATAAAAAATTTAAAGTTCAGTTCTAAATTTTTCCATAGAAGATAGGAAAAGTTATACTATGATTATGATTATTTTCAATGAAGATAAAAGTTTCACTTTTATTCTAAATTTTCTTAAATTCAGTTCCGACTTTTCACATAGAGATGAAAAAATTTAAAGTTATGTTCCAAATTTTTCTTAGAAGATAGAAAAGTTCAAGTTCTCTTCTGAATTTTACCAAAGAACACAATTCAATTCTAATTTCACCAGAGAAATTAAAAAGCTTCCACTTCAGCTTTAAGTTCACCAAGACATAAAAAATTTAAAGTTCAGTTCTAAATTTTTCTGTAGAAGATAGGAAAAGTTATACCATGATTGTGATTATTTTCTATGAAGATAAAAAGTTTCACTTTAATTCTAAATTTTCTTAAATTCAGTTCCGGCTTTTCTCAAAGAGATGAAAAAATTTAAAGTTCTGTTCCAAATATTTTTCCGGAAGAAGAAAAGTTCAACTTCGATTCTGAATTTTCTTAATGAAAATGAAATAAGTTATTGATCAATTCTATTTTTCCAAATAATATAAAAAGTTTCCACTTCAGTTCAGATTTTTCTCAAAGAGATGAAAAAATTTAAAATACTGTTCCAAATATTTCTTAGAAGATAGAAAAGTTCAAGTTCTCTTCTGAATTTTACCAGAGAACACAATTCAATTCTAATTTCACCAGAGAAAATAAAAAGCTTCCACTTCAGTTTTAAGTTCACCAAGACATAAAAAATTTAAAGTTCAATTCTAAATTTTTCCGTAGAAGATAGGAAAAGTTATACCATGATTGTGATTATTTTCTATGAAGATAAAAAGTTTCACTTTAATTCTAAATTTTCTTAAATTCAGTTCCGACCTTTTTCAAAGAGATGAAAAAATTTAAAGTTCTGTTCCAAATATTTTCCCGGAAGAATAAAAGTTCAACTTCTATTCTGAATTTTCTAATGAAAATGAAATAGGTTATTGATCGATTCTATTTACCCAAAATAATATAAAAATTTTCCACTTCAGTTCAGATTTTTCTCAAAGAGATGAAAAATTTAAAATACTTCCAAATTTTTCATAGAAGATAGAAAAGTTCAAGTTCTCTTCTGAATTTTACCAGCGAACACAATTCAATTCTAATTTCTCAAGAGAAAATAAAAAGCTTCCACTTCAGTTTTAAGTTCACCAAGACATAAAAAATTTAAAGTTCAGTTCTAAATTTTTTCATAGAAGATAGGAAAATTATACCATGATTGTGATTATTTTCTATGAAGATAAAAAGTTTCACTTTAATTCTAAATTTTCTTAAATTCAGTTCCGGCTTTTCTCAAAGAGATGAAAAAATTTAAAGTGCTGTTCCAAATATTTTTCCGGAAGAAGAAAAGTTCAACTTCGATTCTGAATTTTCTTAATGAAAATGAAATAAGTTATTGATCAATTCTATTTTTCCAAATAATATAAAAAGTTTCCACTTCAGTTCAGATTTTTCTCAAAGAGATGAAAAAATTTAAAATACTGTTCCAAATATTTCTTAGAAGATAGAAAAGTTCAAGTTCTCTTCTGAATTTTACCAAAGAACACAATTCAATTTTAATTTCACCAGAGAAAATAAAAAGGTTCCACTTCAGTTTTAAGTTCACCAAGACATAAAAAAATTTAAAGTTCAATTCTAAATTTTTCCGTAGAAGATAGGAAAAGTTATACCATGATTGTTATTATTTTCTATGAAGATAAAAAGTTTCACTTTAATTCTAAATTTTAAATTTCAGTTCCGACCTTTTTCGAAGAGATGAAAAAATTTAAAGTTCTGTTCCAAATATTTTCCCGGAAGAAGAAAAGTTCAACTTCGAATCTGAATTTTCTAATGAAAATGAAATAAGTTATTGATCGATTCTATTTACCCAAAATAATATAAAAATTTTCCAATCAGTTAAGATTTTTCTCAAAGAGATGAAAAATTTAAAAACTTCCAAATTTTTCATAGAAGATAGAAAAGTTCAAGTTCTCTTCTGAATTTTACCAACGAACACAATTCAATTCTAATTTCTCCAGAAAATAAAAAGCTTCCACTTCAGTTTTAAGTTCACCAATACATAAAAAATTTAAAGTTCTGTTCTAAATTTTTCCGTAGAAGATGGGAAAAGTTATACTATGATTGTGATTATTTCCAATGAAGATTAAAAGTTTCACTTCAATTTTAAATTTTCTCAAAGAAGTGAAGAAAAGTTCAACTTCGATTCTGAATTTTCTCAATGAAAATGAAATAATTTATTGATCATTTCTATTTTCCCAAAATAATATAAAAATTTTCCACTTCAGTTCAGATTTTTCTCAAACAGATGAAAAAATTTAAAATACTGTTCCAAATTTTCCATAGAAGATAGAAAAGTTCAAGTTCTCTTCTGTATTTTACCAAGAACATAATTCAATTCTAATTTCTCCAGAGAAAATAAAAATCTTCCACATCAGTTTTAAGTTCACCAAGACATAAAAAATTTAAAGTTCAGTTCTAAATTTTCCATAGAAGATAGGAAAAGTTATACTATGATTGTGATTATTTTCCATGAAGATAAAAAGTTTCATTTTAATTCTAAATTTTCTTAAATTCAATTCCGACCTTTCTCAAAGAGATGAAAAAATATAAATTTCTGGTCCAAATATTTTCCCGGAAAAGAAAAGTTCAACTTCGATTCTAAATTTTCTCAATGAAAATGAAATAAGTTATTGATCAATTCTCTTTTCCTAAAATAATATAAAATTTTCCACTTCAATTCAGATTTTTCTCAAAGAGATGACAAAATTTAAAATATTGTTCCAAATTTTTCATAGAAGATAGAAAAAGTTATACTTTGATTGTGAATATTCTTCATGAAGAAATGGAGCTCCACTTTAATTCTAAGTTTTCTCGAAGAAGTGCAAAATGTACAAGTTCTCTTCTGAATTTTCTTAGAGAGGAGAAAAAAAAGTTAGCTCAATTCTGAAATTTAGCAATGAAAATGAAAAAAGCTTCCATTTCAGTTCATAATTCCTCAAAGACACAAAAATTTAAAGTTCAATTCTAAATTTTTCCATAGAAGATAGGATAGGAATGGCTATACTATGATTGTGATTATTTACCATTAAGATAAAAAACTTCACTCTATTTCTAATTTTTCTTAAATTCAGTTCATTCATCTAACCACCCAAAACAATAGGTTAGGTTAGGTATAAATAAATATTAATAAATAATTAGAAACATTTCTCCATGTTTAAGTTAGGCTAGGTTAGTTTAACTTATCATGAGCGCTCATGATAAGCTAACCTAACCTAACTTAAACATGCTAAAAAGATTAAATTAGGTTAGCTTAGGCTAGATTTAGTTAGGTTAGGTTAAGTTAGGTTAGGTTAGGTTAGCCTACGTACGCGCGCGTACGTAGGAAAATAGAATTGATCAATAACTTATTTCATTTTCATTGAGAAAATTCAGAATCGAAGTTGAACTTTTCTTTTCCGGGAAATATTTGGAACAGAACTTTAAATTTTTTCATCTCTTTGATAAAGGTCGGAATTGAATTTAAGAAAATTTAGAATTAAAATGAAACTTTTTATCTTAATGGAAAATTATCACAATCATAGTATAACTTTTCCTATCTTCTATGGAAAATTTTAGAACTGAACTTTAAATTTTTTATGTCTTGGTGAACTTAAAACTGATGTGGAAGCTTTTTATTTTCTCAAATTAGAATTGAATTTTGTTCTTTGGTAAAATTCAGAAGAGAACTTGAACTTTTCTATCTTCTATGGAAATTTTGGAACAGTATTTTAAATTTTTTCATCTGTTTGAGAAAAATCTGAACTGAAGTGGAAAATTTTTATATTATTTTGGGAAAATAGAAATGATCAATAACTTATTTCATTTTCATTGAGAAAATTCAGAATCGAAGTTGAACTTTTCTTCACTTCTTTGAAAAAATTTAAGATTGAAGTGAAACTTTTAATCTTCATAGGAAATAATCACAATCATAGTATAACTTTTCCTATCTTCTATGTAAAAATTTAGAACTGAACTTTAATTTTTTTTTGTCACGGTGAACTTAAAACTGAAGTGGAAGCTTTTTATTTTCTCTGGAGAAATTAGAATTGAATTGTGTTCTTTGGTAAAATTCAGAAGAGAACTTGAATATTTACGATCAAAGTATAACTTTTCCAATCTTCAATGAAAAATTTGGAACAGAACTTTAAATTTTTTTCATCTCTATGTGAAAAGTCGGAACTGAATTTAAGAAAATTTAGAATTAAAGTGAAACTTTTTATCTTCATGGAAAATAATCACAATCATAGTATAGCTTTTCCTATCTTCTACGGAAAAATTTAGAACAGAACTTTAAATTTTTTATGTCATGGTGAACTTAAAACTGAAGTGGAAGCTTTTTTATTTTCTCTGGAGAAATTAGAATTGAATTGTGTTCGTTGGTAAAATTCAGAAGAGAACTTGAACTTTTCTATCATCTATGAAAAATTTGGAAGTATTTTAAATTTTTCATCTCTTTGAGAAAAATCTGAACTAAAGTGGAAAATTTTTATATTATTTTGGGTAAATAGAATTGATCAATACCTTATTTCATTTTCATTAGAAAATTCAGAATCGAAGTTGAACTTTTCTTCTTCCGGGAAAATATTTGGAACAGAACTTTAAATTTTTCATCTCTTTGAAAAAGGTCGGAACTGAATTTAAGAAAATTTAGAATTAAAGTGAAACTTTTTATCTTCATAGAAAATAATTACAATCATGGTATAACTTTTCCTATCTTCTACGGAAAAATTTAGAATTGAACTTAAAATTTCTTATGTCTTGGTGAACTTAAAACTGAAGTGGAAGCTTTTTAATTTCTCTGGTGAAATTAGAATTGAATTGTGTTCTTTGGTAAAATTCAGAAGAGAACTTGAACTTTTCTATCTTCTAAGAAATATTTGGAACAGTATTTTAAATTTTTTCATCTCTTTGAGAAAAATCTTAACTGAAGTGGAAACTTTTTATATTATTTGGAAAAATAGAATTGATCAATAACTTATTTCATTTTCATTAAGAAAATTCAGAATCGAAGTTGAACTTTTCTTCTTCCGGGAAAATATTTGGAACAGAACTTTAAATTTTTTCATCTCTTTGTGAAAAGCCGGAACTTAATTTAAGAAAATTTAGAATTAAAGTGAAACTTTTTATCTTCATAGAAAATAATCACAATCATGGTATAACTTTTCCTATCTTCTACGGAAAAAATTTAGAATTGAACTTTAAATTTTTTATGTCTTGGTGAACTTAAAGCTGAAGTGGAAGCTTTTATTTTCTCTGGTGAAATTAGAATTGAATTTTGTTCTTTGGTAAAATTCAGAAGAGAACTTGAGCTTTTCTATCTTCTAAGAAAAATTTGGAACATAACTTTAAATTTTTTCATCTCTATATGAAAAGTCGGAACTGAATTTAAGAAAATTTAGAATAAAAGTGAAACTTTTTATCTTCATTGAAAATAATCATAATCATAGTATAACTTTTCCTATCTTCTATGGAAAAATTTAGAACTGAACTTTAAATTTTTTATGTCTTGGTGAACTTAAAACTGCTGTGGAAGCTTTTTATTTCCTCTGGAGAAATTAGAATTGAATTATGTTCTTTGGTAAAATTCAGATTAGAACTTGAACTTTTCTATCTTCTAAGAAAAATTTGGAACAATATTTTAAATTTTTTTATCTCTTTGAGAAAAATCTGAATTGAAGTGGAAAATTTTATAATATTTTGAGAAAATAGAATTGATCAATAACTTATTTCATTTTCATTGAGGAAATTCAGAATCGAAGTTGAACTTTTCTTCTTCCGGGGAAATATTTGGAACAGAACTTTAAATTTGACTCTTTGAGAAAGGTCGGAATTGAATTTAAGAAAATTTAGAATTAAAGTGAAACTTTTTATCTTCATGGAAAATAATCACAATCATAGTATAACTTTTCCTATCTTCTGGGGAAAAAATTTAGAAGTGAACTTTAAATTTTTATGTCTTGGTGAACTTAAAACTGAAGTGGAAGCTTTTTATTTTCTCTGGTGAAATTAGAATTGAATTGTGTTCTTTGGTAAAATTCAGAAGAGATCTTGAAATTTTCTATCTTCTATGAAAATTGAGCCTGCTAGTAGTATCTTTATCTCTAAAATTCTTTTTCTTACATGTTTGACCTTTTTAATAGATATTCTGAACGTTTGACGTTCTAGCATACCCTAAAAATAATGAACACTTAACAAAAATAATGCATAAGGTATTTTTAATGAAATAACGACATGTAGAATATTAATATAAAAATATGTTAAATACATTATTATACATTATTAGTACACTTGCGCTTCACTTTCCATCAATTCATCTTTATATTCATTGATGATATTGTCTGCTAATGTCCTTTTTATTCTGCCTGCAATTTCAATGTCTATTGTCACATTATTTTTACACAGGTAACAGTTCTGGCAGGTAGACATGATATGATTTATTACACTAGTGCAGCAGTAGTCCTTTCTTTTCCTCTTTGCTTTCATTTGAATGCTAATACCAGAACGATGGGAATAGGATCTATCAATAGGTATCGTGCTACCAGAAGCATTAGCAAGGAGTTGTCCCGATCATCGACAATTATTTTAAGTTGGCATTCTCCTTTAGCACTATCATCTCTGGTGCTCTCACTCTCGCATATCTACCTTGAGCAATGTTGAATGATTTCGATAGTCCAAAGAAATCTAACTTCTCGCTGTCATGACATCGCATGCATACATTTCCAATAGTGTTACCACTTGCACTCATTTCATAGTTCAGGTATTTCTCCTTGTCAGCATTCAACACGACAATGATTTTATCACGTGCACATACTTTTGTCGAATAATTCATCTTCACTTTTTACAGATATGAATTGTGTGTTTATCCTTCCACTGCGTAAAAAATACAGATTTAATGCATGCAATAAACTAGCTAGTGTCGATAACCTGCCATAGAGTACCAGTGGGAAAGCCGCGTCGTGTCTATGAACAAGCACAGAGTACGATTGGTAGAGCCGTAAGCATATTTCATGTCATTTTAAGATTTAAGAAAATTTAGAATTAAAGTGAAACTTTTTATCTTCATGGAAAATAATCACAATCATAGTATAACTTTTCCTATCTTATACGGAAAAATTTAGAAGTGAACTTTAAATTTTTCATGTTTTGGGACTTTTCTTCTTCCGGGAAAATATTTGGAACAGAACTTTAAATTTTTTCATCTCTTTGAGAAAAGTCGGAACTGAATTTAAGAAAATTTAGAATTAAAGTGAAACTTTTTATCTTCATTGAAAATAATCACAATCATAGTATTACTTTTCCTATCTTCTATGGAAAAATTTAGAACTGAACTTAAATTTTTTATGTCTTGGTGAACTTAAAACTGATGTGGAAGCTTTTTATTTTCTCTGGAGAAATTAGAATTGAATTATGTTCTTTGGTAAAATTCAGAGGAGAACTTGAACTTTTCTATCTTCTATGAAAAATTTGGAACAGTATTTTAAATTTTTTCATCTGTTTGAGAAAAATCTGAACTGAAGTGGAAAATTTTAATATTATTTTGGGAAAATAGAAATAATCAATAACTTATTTCATTTGATTGAGGAAATTCAGAATCGAAGTTGAACTTTTCTTCTTTCGGGAAAATATTTGGAATAGAACTTTAAATTTGACTCTTTGAGAAAGGTCAGAATTGAATTTAAGAAAATTTAGAATTAAAATGAAACTTTTTATCTTCATGGAAAATAATCAAAATCATAGTATAACTTTTCCTATCTTCTATGGAAAAATTAGAAGTGAACTTTAAATTTTTTATGTCTTGGTGAACTTAAAACTGAAGTGGAAGCTTTTTATTTTTTCTCTGGTGAAATTAGAATTGAATTGTGTTCTTTGGTAAAATTCAGAAGAGATCTTGAACTTTTCTATCTTCTATGAAAAATTGAGCCTGCTAGTAGTATCTTATCTCTAAAATTCTTTTTCTTACATCTCTGACCTTTTTAATAGATATTCTGAACGTTTGACGTTCTAGCATACCCTAAAAATAATGAACACTTAACAAAATAATGCATAAGATATTTTTAATGAAATAACGACATGTAGAATATTAATATAAAAATACGTTAAATACATTATTATACATTATTAGTACACTTGCGCTTCACTTTCCGTCAATTCATCTTTATATATTCATTGATGATATTGTCTGCTAATGTCCTTTTTATTCTGCCTGCGATTTCACTGTCTATTGTCACATTATTTTTACAAAGAAAGCAGTTTTGACATATTGACAAGATATGATTAATGACATTATTGCAGGAGTATGCTTGTCTTCTTCTTGTTCTCTTTAAAATGCTAATACCGGAAAAATGATGATAGGATGTATCAACAGGTAATGTGTTTACCAGCAACAGTAGCATGGAGTTGTCCTCGATCATCGACAATTATTTTTAAGTTTGCATTCTCTTTGAGCACTAATTTCTCTGGTAATGTTACTCTCGCATATCCACCGTTTACACGATTGAAATTCTTGGGTACTCCAAAGAAATCTAACTTCTCGCTGTCATGACAACGCATGCATACATTTCCAATAGTGTTACCACTTGCACTCGTTTCATAGTTCAGGTATTTCTCCTTGTCAGCATTCAACACGACGATGATTTTTCATGTGCACATACTTTCGTCGAATAATTCATCTTCACTTTTTTTACAGATATGAATTGTGTGTTTATCCTTCCACTGCGTAAAAAATACTGAATTAACGCACGCAATAAACTAGGTAGTGTCGATAACCTGCCATAGAGTACCAGTGGGAAAGCCACGTCGTGTCTATGAACAAGCACAGAGTACGATTGGTAGAGCCGTAAGCATATTTCATGCATTTTAAGATACGTAAAAAAGTTAAAAAAATACCATGTTAAAAAAATTCAAAAATTATTTTTAAAAAATGGGGGGGAGGGATGGGGTTCAGGTGGTCTTTGGGGGCTCGAGGGGCATTAGGGGGACCGGGGGCCGTTGGGATTGGGGTAGGGGACCTCACGACACTGTTCAAATGGAACTTGTGTATTATAACGACCACAGAGTTTCACCCTCAAATCCTCTTCTAAAACATCTTCTAAAATCATCTTTTAAAATGTCTCTAACTGTTTCGCCGAAATAATTCCCTAAAATGCCTAAAATGGTTTCGCCCATTTCAACTTGTAAAATGGGTTTAGGATGGACATTAAGAAAATAACTTGTTCTTAAAAGATATAATAAAGCCTTAAAAAGTATTAAAAAATATGGAGGGGACTCTTTGGGGCCCGGGGAGGGCCTTTGGGGGTCTGGGGGCCGGGTGGCCCTTTGGGAGCCCGGGGGGCCTTTGGGGACCGGGGGCTTCCTTCGGGGTTGGGGTAGAGGGATCGGAGCCCTTTGGGTAGGGGTAGGGTATGAGGACTCTTTGGGGTTGGGGTAGGGGACCTCACGACACTGTTCAAATACAACTTGTGTATTATAACGACCACACTCAAATCCTCTTCTAAAACCTTTTCTAAGATCATCTTTTAAAAATGTCTCTAACTGTTTCGCCGAAATAATTCCCTAAAATGTCTAAAACAGTTTCACCCAAATAATCTCTAAACGCAATCTCAGCGTGTTCCTTTTGTTTTTGGCATCCTTGCGCTGTCACATTTGAAATTTCTAGGAAACCCTTTCCTACGTTAATCTCTTCATCTCATAAATGTTCCTAGCTACACTATTAAGGTTTCGTTAGAATATCAATTTATCTCTCCGACTTAAAGCTCAGTGAAGCCGTATTTAAAAATAAAATTTCTAACTCTTTAGACTTCCGCATAATTTCAAGATAACAAGTGATGTCATTTCTAATTCCAGACACTAAAGATCATTGAAGCCCTATTTAAAAAATAGAATATTAATTTTTCTCTCCGACCTAAAGAACGTTTATCCCTCAGACCTAAGATTAAAGAAGCCATAATGTTTCTTAATTCCCCCTTCGTGAATCAATACATTCCCCTAGCGATTATGTAAATCAATTTCTCAGGTTAGGTTAGCCTAAAGATCAAAGAAGCCATGTTTGTTTCTTAATTCCCCTTTCGTTTACCAATAATTCCCCCGCAGATTATGTAAATCAATTTCTCAGGTTAGGTTAGCCAAACAACAAAAAAGCCATGTTTGTTTCTTAATTCCCCTTTTTTCGTAAATCAATACATTCTCCCCCCACCGATTATGTAAATCATGTTCTCGGAAATTCACTTCCCCCTCGAGTACTAGATCAATACATTGCCCCTAGTGATTATGTAAATCACCCCCCAGTGTCATAAATCAATAATTCCCCGAGCGATTATGTAAATCACCCCTCATGTCATTACACGTGGCCAAAACAACAACAGATCTATTGACCTTGACCCCATTAGACTCGATCGATAATCCTTGAATAAATTATGTAAAAAAAAGTTGTAGGTGGCAGCAGGGGTGAGTGTTCGGAGTTATAGGGTCATTTCTACTCACGTTTAACACGCAGTTTTGAAAAAAGAGGAAATAAAACAAAAGAAGAAAACTATCAAGCGAAAGAAAGATTAATAGAATAATAGAGTAATTTATCTTTAATTCTCAATTTTCAAGTGATTTTATATATAATTATCAGGGACCGTGAAAAGGGAAATATCTGACATCATCGAAACCATCATTAACGTTTTGAAACGATGTTCACGATTCGACCCCTTGCCAAACTAAAGGAAAGTAAAAAAATTAGGAATGGGTAAAAAAAAAGAAAAAAACGTAAACATCAATGCCTTAAAATCGTTCCCTAAATATTTGTATGATCTTTCCTATAATACCCGTGAATATTGAAAAAAAAAAGCGGTAGATATAACAAGAGACATCTTTTTTTTTGAAACCGTTCTGAAAATCGGAAAACCATCCTTGATTTTCATCTTCAGTGTCAGTTATAAGGCAAATAAAGAAAACATTTACCATAAACATGAAAGAAATGAAAACGTCAAAAGGAAACTAAAGTAAAACCGATAAAAGTACCTAATGAGAATCAACAGCAGAATGATTAAAATTTAAAACAAGGATTGCTTCATTTTATTTTGAAATGGGAGGATTTGCTTTCAATCTTCGTTTTTAGTTTCATATTATTTTATGCTATAAGTTTTTTTCGCATCAGTCACGTAAATTATGCCATTTGTTTTGGCAAAGGGGCCAGCAACATACATAGGATTTTTTCTTAAGGGAATTCTTAAGTAGCGGAACAGGGGTTTAATTTAATATGAGGGAGGGGCAGGCAACTTCCCCCTCGAAGATACCGTATTGCCCCCTCCCCCCAGCTACAATTCAGTTTTAGCAAAAAAAAAAAAAATCTTGTCAAAACTAAATTAAACCTGCATAATTCAAGCATCCAGAGAAACAGGTCATTTTTCTTTAGTATATCTTCGCTTTTATGGTGCTATACGGCTCATTTTTCATTTTTCACTGTCATTTTCAATTGATTTGGGAAGAGTGGCTCGAAGTTTGCATCCCCCCCTCCAGATTTTGGTGAAATTACACCACTGTTGGGAAGAGGATATCAAAGGCCCCTTCTAAGTAATAGCCTGGTATGAGTGTGCCGTATGGAATATATGTCATTTCTTTTGTTTTTTTTTACCTAAGCTTTATTTTCTTGATAATTGTTGCTGTTATTTATTTAAACTATTTCGGCCAACTGCGTCTTAAAGATCAAAGTTATCCTTTAAAATTTGGATTGTCTAAGCAATTATCTGCAGTTTTAGAAACATATATTACCTTGATATATGCTCCAATCTATCGCTTATCTTGGAAAAAACATTTGCTGACTGTCCGAAGAACGTCAACGTGTTTGCATATGGGAAGTTTATATATTATTTTTTCGTAAACAAATCGTAAAGCAATTTCGTAATCCATGGAATTTATCTCTTTACCTTGCGAAAGCTTTGTTGATGTATCGCCTTGTGATTTCAAGATTTTTCACGTAGGTTAAGGTCAAACTCCCTAAATCCATTGTAATGTTAATTTCCTATGCTATGAAAAGAGATCTAGCTCTCTGACCCGGCATGTCAGCAAAACAAATTTTTTCCACAAGGGATCTTCGAAGAAGGATCTAAAATTTGACCTTTTTTTTTATTTAATTCCCAGGAAATAGAAAAAAAATCTAAAGTGAAAAAACTAAAGTGGTAGCTTTTTTGGAAAAAGGTCTGGAGCGTAAAAAAAGGAAAATTTGAAAAATGGAAGTACCATAAATTAAAAAAAAAATTTTAAGTTAACTGGCCCATTTGAAAATTCTATATTTTTTTAGATTTATTCCTCCACGATTGTTTTTACGTTTTCACAATCTAGACTGTTGTAGAGCTTGTATAAAAGCGACGAAGTCGAAAAATTGACTTCAAGTTGTAGCTCTTTTTTTTATTTAGTATATTCCAAGCTTTTCAGCTTTTTAATCCGAGTCGTTAATTTTATATCTATTTATGAAACAAATTAAATTTTTTACTTTATTTCTCCTGTTCTACATAACCCCACTATACACCCCCTGGATGGAAACATACCCAAGGCTAAGACGGGTCCAGGGTTGCCACCGTCAGTAGGATTTTACTAGATCTAGTAAAAAAAAATCTAGTAAATTTAGAGGATCTAGTAAATTTCCCTAAATCTAGTAAAAACTAGTAAAAAGTCATGACTTATAGTAAACAAAACTTTTTTTTATTTTCTATGAAATCAGGGGAAAAAATTATCGTACATAGGACAATTTACAATTTTTGCTTGTCTGTTTTACAATTTACAATTTTGTTTGTCTGTCTCAGAGACAAATCATACTATGAAATCATATTTCATATTATGAAATATGATTTCATAGTTATCATATTTCAAATCATATTCAATCATACTATGAAAACGAAAGAAAAAGGAAAAGAGAAAAAAAAAGAGGAAAAAAGATTGTGAAAATCGTATTGATTATCCTCCTATAGTAAAAATCGATGCTTGATGGTGGGCGTGCGGCGTAGCCGCACGCGCAAAAATTTTTTTTTAACATTTAGTAAAAACAGATGCGATCTAGTAAATTTTTTCTCTCCGATTTAGTAAATTCTTCTTCAGGTCAGGGCGGCAACCCTGGACGGGGTCAGAAACATTTTTAATTTGAATTTGACTGCTGAGAGAATTGCATGAGAATGACTAGGAGAAAAAAGATCAACAAAGGATGGCTTAATCTAAAGCACGTGCGGTATGTACATAGCCTAAATTATACGTAATTTATTGTATAAATTACGTTGTATGAAATACGTAATTTATTGTATAAATAAATATGCTCTGGGAGCATATTTCCAAATTGTAGTTTTCACTATTTTGCTAATAAAGCATTCTATTTTCATCATGTTTTTTTTCATTAGGTTAAATAGGTTTGGTTAGGTTAAAATAGGTTTGTTTAGGTTATGCATTTAATATATGCTATGCTTTACCCCCGCCCCCTTAATGTCCAAATATATAGCCGAAATTTGTTTCTAAACTATTATATTTTCATCATAATTTTGTTTTATTTCATTAGCATTCACCAAACTTCGCTTTTCAAGTGTGTTTTATATAATAGACAAGTACTAAAAATGGTGTTATTTGTCTTACTTTATCCTTGCCAACTCAATTTTACATGTGAAGGTGTTCTGGGGACATTTTCTGGAGAAATTTTCACCTGGGTTGGAACTGTCTGGAATATTTTTCCATTGGAGGGGGGAATATCCGTGAGAGAAAAATTCTTCATGATGAAATTATCCATGGAAGCATTTTTCAACTGGAAAGGGAGGATTCTTTTTTGGTTAGATTAAGAATTTTGTTTAATATTTGATCATTAGTGGCCTTAGACCTCATGATCTGGGGGGGGGGGGGGGGGCAAGGTATGCCACAGGAGTATACAAATACAAAATACAAGCGCTGCCCCCTCCCTGCCCCGACCTATAACCGCCAATGTATTGGATTGAGCTAATGAGGGTACCCATTAATTAAATTTAAAAAAAGGAATGTTAGGGAAGAAGATAGGAGTTAGGAGTACTCATTTCGCAATGAGCAGCCTGTAATGGAAGGAACTAACCAAAACCTGATTCAAGGGCAAATTAGGCTTATATGGGTGGTATGCAACGCGCAATGTATGGTAAGCAAGGTATATAAATTACAAAACGACAAAATCATTATCCTAAACATAATCATGCTTGAAACGGTTGAAGAGGGCAAACAGTATCCGAGGAGAGTGGGGGAGGGATAATGGACCTGAAAAACAGAGTGACTCGGCGCAATAGTAATCGAAGCTCTAAAAAGCAGAATTTTTATAACAATAGACCCATAAAAAAGTCAATTTTTTATGTTTATTTCCATATATATAATACTCGTTAAGTTTAATATTATTTGTTTTTCAATTTTTTCCTCAATCTTTTTTTGGTTTTTATCCTAAGGGTCAAGTGCCATTTTTATTGAGGACTCACCTACCAGTTGACAGGAGGACCGGCGGTTCAGTCTTCTCTGGTCAAAAGTGAACTATATTTACAATTCAGCTGGTCTAGATAAACAAAATGAGTGCTTTCATTTCTTTTCAAGAGGAAAATGGTTATCTTCTAGTTGTTTTTCTTATTTTCGCCTCTGATAGGTTTTGTTTTGGAAGCGGTTGCAAATGTGCTCTACTTTACTACTGTGTTATATTAGAGACTTTTTTTTTATTTTTTAATCGGAATTCATCTTCAGAGTGCCTGATCCCAGTCAGAAAAGTAACAAAGGACGTATGGTGTTATCCCCGATATAAACAAATAAAATTTGACAAGAACGCAATTGACAACCCTGATTTGAAACAGCAGGAGCCAACTATATTCACTCAAGAACTCAGTTTGTTTTTCAGCCCCCCTTTCCGTTTTTTTACAAATAAATGATTCTTGATATTTACACTATTCTAAATACATTTTGCGCGCTAAAAAGTTTAGCTAGAGTGGTATTCATTTAAATATGGTTTTCGGAAAAACATAGCATAATTAATTTCTTTTAAAATTGCTTGTTCTCTCACTGCCTGCTTCGATTACTAACTTACTTTTTGTATTTCAGGTCCTTCCTTCCAAGGGAAACTTCTATTGCTAATGAATCTACAGATGATACGAGGGATTCAGTATCAGATGCAGGACCAGCTCTCATTGAGAAACAGAAGAAAGTTCCCGAGGTTGTTGATTTATGGAACATTCTGAATCTCAGCTGCATAGTGAACCTTCCATTTTCAAACAGTTCGCGGTAACGAACTGTAAGTAAGGAGCGACCCGGCTCAATGGTAACCGAAACTCTAGAAAACGGGTTTTTGATACCAATAGATACATCAAAAGAATCAGATTTCAATGCTGATTTCAAATATATAATTTTCATCAAGTTCAGTGCTACCCATCAAAAGTTACGCGCCTGAGAATATTTGGCTGATTTTCGAAAAAAAGGGGGAAAGACCCCCTAAAAGTTATAGAACCTTAATGAAAATCACACCATCATATTCAGCGTATCAGAGAACAATACTGTAGAGGTTTAAAGCTCCTATCTACAAAAATGTGCAATTTTGCATTTTTTGCCAGAAGAAAGATCACGGATGCGTGTTTATTTGTTTGTTTTTTTTTCCCCAGGGGTGATCGTATCGACCCAGTGGTCCTAGAATATCGTGGGAGGGCTCATTAGAACGGAAATTAAAAGTTCTAGTGCCCTTTTTAAGTGACAAAAAAAATGGAGGGTAACTAGGCCCCCTCCCACGCTTATTTTTTTCCCAAAGTCACCCGATCAAAATTTTGAGATAACCATTTTGTTCAGCATGGCCGAAAATATGATAAATATGTCTTTTAGGATGACTTAATCCCCCGAAGTCTACAGGGGGAGGGCTAAAAGTTATGAACTTTACCCAATGTTAACATGTAGTATTGGTTATTGGGAAGTATACAGAAGTTTTCAGGAGGGTTTTTTTCTGGTAGTGGGGGGTGGGTCGGGGATTATGTTGGAGGATCTTTCCATGAAGGAAGTTTTCATGGGGGAAGGGAAATTGCCATGAAGGGGCGCCTGACTTGCCAGCATTATTTATTGGTTATTGGGAAGTATACAGACATTTTCAGGAAGGATTTTTTCTGGAGGGGGGGGGGGGCTAGAGGAGGGGGTTACTCTGGAGAGTCTTTCCGTGGAGGACGTTTCTTTGGGGTAAGGGACATTTCTATGAAGGGGGCGCCGGATTTCCAAGCATTATTTAAAAAACGATCAGAAATTAAATATAAAAAAAAAACAAGTTTTTTCAACTGAAAGTAAGAAGCAACATTAGAACTTAAAATGATCAGAAATTATACTTATTCCCATAATTTACTTATTCCCATAAGTATATTAAAAACAATAAGTTTGTAGATTTACTAATTTTATAATCACAATAAGTTGTACCCATAAGTAGATTCAAGTGAATCTAAGGTGATTCACTTTATTTTTCATGAAAATCATGTTTAGTGATTTATTATTGGTGCTAGAATGATTCTCTACTGTAAAATCTCCCCCTTGGAAAATCCCCCCCACAAGCAAAACTGAGAAGCCACAGAGAAAGTATGACAAATAAATTAGTAAAGAAAAAAAGGTATTTTGGAATATCCTACCAATATTCAAAAGTATAGGCAGAATATGTGGTATAGAATGTCTAATAGTATTTAATTTTTACATTCTTATTATATTTTAATTCTTTCTTTCGTTTCGGGGGGCTGATTTTGGAGCCAACTCCTACCCCTCTTTGGGGTTAGGTCTTTGACCGCTCCTTATGCTATGATGCAAAGTCTATCTAAGGATTTCTTCTGTCCGCTGTTTGGGCTAACTACCCATGCAGCTGGTAATTACCCAGTTTTTGAAGCAAAAGAAAAAAAAATCAGCCTCGGACTGGACTTCCTTTGCGTAGACGACCAAAAGCGCCCCAAGACTATTCTTACAGATAAATTTATTGTGGCCCACCGTAATGTACGTGGCCTCCGATATATGATGGATTACTTTCAATAGTAACCAAAACTCTAAAAAATGGAATTTTGATACCAATAGATATATCAAAAGATTTAGATTTTTATGCTGATTTCAAATATATATAAGTTTCATCAAGTTTAAACTTATTATAAAAATTTACGCGCCTGAGAAAATTTGCCTTATTTCCGAGAAAAGGTGAAACAACCCCTAAAAACCTAGAACTTTAATGAAAATCGCACCGTAAGATGCAGCGTATTAGAGAACCCTACTATAGAAGTTTCAAGCTCCTATCTGCAAAAATATGGAGTTTTGTATTTTTTGCCGGAAGAAAGATCACGGATGCGTGTTTATTTTTTTTTCAAGGAGTGATCGTATCGATCCAGTAGCCCTAGAATAACGTGAGATGACTCATTCGAACGGAAATTAAAAGTTCTAGTGCCCTTTTTAAGTTACCGAAAATTGTAGGGCAACTTGGCCCCCTCCCAAGCTCATTTACTTCCCGAAGTCATAAAATCAAAATTTTGAGACAGCCATTTTGTTCAGCATAGTCGAAAAATCTAATATATATGTCTTTGAGGATGACTTAATCCCCCACAGTTGCCAGTGGGAGGGCTGCAAGTTATGAATTTCGCCCATTGTTTACATATAGTATTGGTTAATGGGAAGTATACAGACGTTTTCAGGAGGTACACTCCTCTTCTGCATTTTTTTTATTTCCCCACGAAGGTATTTTGTAAGTCTTTGTATAATCTCTATTTTTAGAAATTTCGCATGTGCACCTTTCTTCATTTTCACTAGATTATACAGATACGAAGTGTAGTTTTTCGTAACATGGTTTGCACACTCTTCTTTTCAATTAGAGGATCGTATGAGATGTTCTGGTTCAATTTTTATAAGACACTCGAGTCTCCATCTCCAATAAAACGATGTTACTGTAGTCCATGCATTTCATCGCTCACTCTAAAACCTTCAACAAGAATATCCCTCTCCATACTCTTTGGCCATCATAATTCATAAAACACAAATGTTGTAGAGGAGTTTTTACCTCTTTTTTCGTCCGAAAACAAACATAGCTATATTTATTTTTTATGCCCACGTACAGCCAATTTTTTTGTGTAAGCATCAATGATTAGAGACACAACCCTTAGCTGTATAATCATGCCCCTTACTCCGTTTGTTCCACCCACCATCATAAACCACTTTGGTCCAGTATGTATCATCGACATATCGATCTTCGTGAATTGTACGAAGTAGGGGTTTCTTTCCATTCTCCAGTAAAACATCTGTCAAAGTATCCATCCATACTTTTCCTACAGAAAGTTGAGTTTTCAAAAATAAATTTTGTGACATGCTCTGCACACCCAGTACATCTAGAATCTCACAAAGTGTTGCGTAGCCTCCTCCTGAGCCCTTGACACCCCACGTAGCCTTCAAATTGAGGTCTCCATGCATATTTGTGTAACGTTCAATTGATTCTTTCGGATTTTCTTCGGAAAAAGATGGTAAATAATCTTTGATCTTTATCACGGGTAGGTCAGGTTCATTTTTCACTAGTTTTTTTCCACTTACAGGCAGCACATTCTGTCACTAGTGTGATTTTTAAGCCAACATTATATACACGAATGATGCGGATATCGGGGCTTTCTTCTCAACATTGAAATTTGTGCAGTAAAAATTCTGCGAGCTCTTGGACGAATTAAATAAAAAAAAACAAGTTTTTTAAAAACTGAAAGTAAGGAGCGACATTAAAACTTAAAACGAACAGAAATTATTCCGTATATGAAAGGGGCTGTCCCCTCCTCAACGCCTCGCTCTTTACGCTAAAGTTTTTTTATTGTTTTAAAAAATAAAGTTGTGAGACAGAGTCAAAACTTTAGCGTAAAGAGCGAGGTTTCTCCTTATTTCATGTGTTTATCTGAGACCAATCTTAATTCTAGCGTCATTGACAGTGAGGCCAATATTCATGGATACCCCATGCTTAGACTGGATAAAAATCAAAGAAGCTCGAGTTTTGATGGAGGTGGAGTTGCTGCTTACATAAAAAATAATATTCACTTCATGCATCTTTCAGATTCCTAGAAAAAAGAGGTCCTGTAGGTGAAGGTATACCTATCTAACAAATCTTTTGTTATTGGTACAGTGTATAACCCATAAAAGATGAAATTCATCGAGCATCTGAAAGACTGCTTGGAATTTCTGAAGAGAAAATCCAAAGAGACTTTAACATCCATCATTGACGCTGGCTGAAAAGCTATATAACGGATGTGGAAGGCACAGCCCTACTTGACCTAAGCCTTTCTTATGGTCTAAAACAACTTGTTGAATTCATCACTTGCATTGACCCTCATGGATCATCCCGGCTAAATCTTTTCTTGGCTGATCATTCGGATTTGTTTACTGTCGAAAGCTATCCTTTTGTCAGCAACCTTGTGGCAGGCGTTGCTCCTTTAAATCTGAAAGTACCTTGACCTGTAAATCACGATCGGATCATAAGGAGGTATTACCTAGCAGACTAGGATGAACTGTGAAACTGTTTATCAGCAATGCCATGAAGCAAATATACTAAAGAGGGCTCAGTTAAAGCAGCGTTACTCTACGAAAAAGCGATTACAGAAGCTATTGAGCAATGTGCCTCATCAAAGACAATTCAAATCTCTTTTCGAGACAAACTGTGGTTCAATACTGCTTGTACAAAGGTAACTAGAGACAGAAAGAAGGGCCATAGGGAATGGAGATCGACAAACCATTCGAGATTGGAATGCTTTTATTCGAGCTCGGAACGAGTCTCTTAAAGCCACATGCCAAGCTAGAACTGATTACAAACGCAAGTTTGAAGTAACGCTAAATGGTACCGCTGCAAAGCAATGGTAGATGATTGTCAAAGAAGCTCTACCCTCATCAAAACCTATTTCAATCCCATCAATTCATGTTGAAGGGGTGATGGTGAATTCAAGACATGAAAAAGCGGATGCTCTTGCAAAAGCTTTTGAAAAGATCTCTCAACTTGATGATGCAGGAGTCTCCCCTCTCCCTTTTTCACAACTAACAGAAGTGAAAATCCCTAGTGTAAAATAACCAGTAGCAAGGTTTTTAGAGCACTCTGTCAACTGGGTGTCATCAAAGCTTCAGGGCCTGATACGATATCCAATATCATCTTCGAAAGGTTGACCACTGAACTCGCTTGTCCTCTCACCTCTCGGTTTCGAATTCGCTTTGCAGCAGGAATATTTGCAAAAAGCCTGGAAAATTACTCATGTAGTCCCTGTCCCTAAGGAAGGTGTTGACCCTACTAAAATATGATCTTACTGGCCAATCAGTCTCCTGTACTGCTTAGGAAAAGTTTTATGAGAGTATCATGAGGTGAGGTGTGGGCAGATAAGTGGCCTGTCAGTTTCAATGCATCAAAAACAACGAAACTCTTTATTTCGAAGGCGCGGAATGTGAAGGATCACCCTGCTTTCAGTTTCAAATGAGAGGCTATAATAAGAGTTGACACTATACGCCTTCTTGGAGTTTCTTTCTCGTTGTATCTAACCTGGGCTGAGCACCTCAGCAAAGTGAGATCCTTCTGTTTTCAGAAACTAGGAGTCATCCTAAGATGCAAAAGCCTCTTCCCAGACAAGTCCGTTTAGACGCTATTCACGTCATGTGTCAGACCAGTCATGGAATATGCAAGTCTTCTCTTTGCTGGAGCTCCAATTAACCACGTTGCTCCTGTTCAAGTCCAAAACCGAGTAGTTCGCTCAGCAATTTCTAGCATATGTGATGTCAAGCACCTGCAAGCAATTCAGGATGAATTTGACGTGCGTCAGTGTAGGTGCTCTACAAATACATGCATTGCCCTTCATTTGAGGAGGTATCAAGACCTCCAATTCACCAAAATACAGCTAGCAAGGACTACCTTGTGCAGGGCTAACCTCACCAAGAATACTTGAAAACGAGTTTCGTTCGACGATCCATCACCATATGGCATGGCCTCCCAGGTGGTGTAATCCAGGAAAAACCTTCTCTTGAGGCGTTCAAGAGAAGATATAATAAACACCTTAAAAAGTAGTTAGCGCGGTAATTAACTGGACTAGCGGCATATCATCACTTGCGACGGAGCCGTGAAGCCAGTATAAAAAAAAGATTACATTGTTTAATGTTTTTTGACGTTTTCAAGGGGGCATCGTCCACTTACCCCCTTGCTGGCGTCTATGGGGAACATCCCTATAAGAAGGATTCGTTTGAAGAAATTGTCTTGAAAAGAACGGTAAGAATGACCCTTTGGTTAATTTTGATATTTGAGACGCCCCACCCTCTCTGTTAATAAATATTTGGAGGGTTTTATTTTTTCGTGAATGCCATTCTCATAGCATTATTATACAAATATAAAATTTTAATGTTGAATGAGGGAATATTAGCCTTTTTCATATTCAAAAGAGCCTTGCAAATCCCAAGGTTTGGAGTAACTCTATAATAGCATCTTTTCCCTACGTGGATCAGTTTGCGCCAATTGTACATTTTTTTTTTTGGTGGTGGTTTTATTGGTTTTTAGTTTTATCTTGTTTTTTTTTTATCCTGTTCTTCTTGTGTTTCTTTTGTGCTGAAGACGCCTTGTTTGGATACAGGCGAAATATCCGCGTTGTTTTGTATTTGTCTTTTCTTTTCTCTCCACTGGCCACAGTCTCGTTTGTTTGTTTTTTGTTTGAGATTTTTTCTCTTTGTTGGTTTTTGATCATCCTGTGTAACCACCTCCTCCGACCTCCCCCCCCCCAGAAAAAATACCTCATGAAAACGTCTGTATACTTCCCAATAAGCAATACTATATGTAAACAATTGGTAAAGTTCATAACTTATAGCCCTTCCCCCCCCCCCCCCCCGAAACTTTGCGGGATTAAGTCATCCTCAAAGACATATTTATTAGATTTCTGATTATGCTGAACAAAATGGCTGTCTCAAAATTCTTAATGGGGGACTTTGGGATAAAATGAGCGGGGGAGGGGATCAAGGTGCCCCTCCAATTTTTTTGGTCACTTAAAACGTGCACTAGAACTTTTAATTTCCGTTCGAATGAGCCCTCTCACGATATTCTAGGGCTAATGCATCGATACGATTATCCATGGGGAAAAAAAAACACGCATCCATGATCTTTCTTCTGGCGAAAAATACAAAATTCCACATTTTTGCAGATTTAAGATTGAAACATCTATAGTAGGGTTTTCTGTTACGCTGAATCTGATGGTTTGATTTTAATTAGGATTCTATCACTTTTATGGGCTGTTTACCCCTTTTTTTGAAAAAGAGGCTAAGTTTTTCGGGCTCGTAACATTTGAAGGGTTAGACTAAATTAATGACACTTATATATTTGAAATCAGGATGAAAAGCCAATTCTTTTATGTGTCTACTGGTATCAAAATTCCGTTTTTTAGAGTTTCGGTTACTGTTGAGTCAGGTCGCTCCTTACTTACAGCTCGTTACCACGAACTGTTTGATATAACAAAACACGATGATAAAATAATACTTTAGAAAAAAATTATGGAGACCTACCCAAACCCAACCTAACATAACCCCTCCCAATGTGCAAATTATATAGCCAAAATCATACAAGTCCAATGCATTGTGTCATATGTCCCTTGTTTTTGTGTCTATGAAGCCGGTTTTCTGAGATGCAACCTAAGCGTAACTCTTGGATGTTTTCCAATAACCGAAAAAATACCAATGATTCCTCTTGGTTATTGCCCCTCTCCCAGAATTTAGTTTTTTATTGTTTCCTCCCAAAAATTTCAAACTTGAGTGAGCATTTCAGATACCAAAACCAATTAACTTCATAAAACAAACACAAAAGAAGATTGGAAACCAAGATGCATTACTGATTTTCACTATGAAGTAATAATTAGGATGTGGATAAAATTTCAAGTTGTTCTGATTTCCATGTACAGCGAGTCTGATAAAGCATTTCAGTATGAAGTTATTTAGATTGGTTTTTATCTAATACCCACACAGTGTTCAACACTTATTCATAGTTAATGCCCATTATAATTTTTGGAAATTCTTCTTACAAACAGAAAAAGTTAATCATAAGTCAAATATTTTCACAAAAAATTAAAAAACTAAATTAGACGATTCGACAAAATTGGCGTCCAAACATCTCATAAGTAACCATCTCATACCCCGTAAATTTATGTATATGTTTTTTAATTTTTTCTTATTTGTTTCTTCTTTTTATTTGAAAATTTTGATAAAATGGTAGTACATTCGTTTCACGGTCTTATGCGTTTGATTGTTTTAAACCTTATTTGATGTTAATCTTTTTATTTTTACTCTGAAATGCGAATTCGACCTAGGCGAGCTTGTGATAGCAATTTTTTGAAATAAATCTTATCTTATCTTTTAGAATCCTAAGGACTCAACATATTAAGCATAACACTTATTCATAGTTTATGCCCATTACAATTTTTTTGAAAATCTTCTTACTAACAGACAAAGCTAATCATAAGTCAAATATTTTCACAAAAAAAAAAGGAAAAACTAAATTAGATGATTCAACAAAATTAGCGTCCTAAGGTGCTTCCCGCTACCTAAGGTGCCACTCTGCCCAGGTTCATATGTGGCAATGCATTTTGTACATATTAGCCCAGTAAGATTGTTCTTCTTTTCTTTCGTAGAATTACGAGTACCGATCTACCTAGATGGGGTCAGAGTCAAGCTACCAAATTTGGTTGGATTCGAGGTGTTCTTGTAAGATGCCTTCTCTGTATTTGGGGTGTTATGCTTTTTCTTCGGCTCTCCTGGGTCTTCGGCCAGGCTGGAACGTGTAAGTGCTTATAGTGATAATCTGTTAGTCAACACAGTATTTTTCTATAATACATCATTTTCTAGATAATTTTCAGAACCTTAAAAAATTTGTTCAAGCTAGTAAGATTTTATCTACAGTATGATTTTTCGAAATGTTAAATATTGACCAAAATTAATATTAATACAAACTAAAAAAACAATAACTTTGGTTCCAAAAGAAAATCTCTAGTCTAAATGCTGTGACCCAGAGTTGCTAAATGTAAAAAGTACTACGTATTTACATAAAACCTCATATTTGTTTCTTTCTTTTGTAGTGCATATAAAAATCATAAGTAAATATAGAATTATTTACGGAAATTTTGGGAAGGGGATGTGTCTCTCAAAATCCTGGGGGGAGGGGGGTTATTTTGCTGTTTTGTTTGTTTTTTTCAATCAAAAAATTAAAAACGCCATTTTTCAATAAAAATACCCCAAATTTTTTTTTAAACATAGTATAGGGGAGGGAAAAATTGTGATAAGGGGGGCAAGTTCCCCCCTCTGTTACTTCCTTTGTCTTTAGTTTTAATTGATCCACTTGGGAATGTGTGTAGGACTGCTACTCCTACGAATTTCTCCCATGATATTTCAAATTTCAGTCCATAGCTCAGGATTCTGTGGAAAAGTATACATCGTTTACAAAAGTATATCAAGTGTATTTATTATTATTTGATATCTCCCAAACCTTGAGATTTGCAAGGCTCTTTTGAATATGAAAAAGGCTAATATTCCCTCATTCAACATTCAAATTTGGTATTTGTATAATAATGCAATGAGAATGGCATTCACAAAAAATAAAACCCTCCAAATATTTATTAACAGAGAGGGTGGGGCGTCTTAAATATCAAAATTAACCAAAGGGTAATTCTTACCGTTCTTTTCAAGGTAATTTCTTCAAACAAGTCCTTCTTATAGGGATGTTCCCCATAGACGGCAGCAAGGGGGTAAGTGGACGATGCCCCCTTGGAAACGTCAAAACATTAAACAATGTAATCCTTTTTTATACTGGCTTCACGGCTCCGTCACAAGTGATGATGTGCCGCTAGTCCAGTTAATTACCGCGCTAACTACTTTTAAGGTTGTTTATTATATCTTCTCTTGAATGCCTCAAGAGAATGGTTTTCCTGGATTACACCACCTGGGAGGCCATGCCATATGGTGATGGATCGTCGAACGAAACTCGTCTTCAAGTATTCTTGGCGAGGTTAGCCCTGCACAAGGTAGTCCTTGCTAGCTGTATTTTGGTGAATTGAAGGTCTTGATACCTCCTCAAATGGAGAGCAATGCATGTATTTGTAGAGCACCTACACTGACAAACGTCAAATTGATCCTGAATTGCCTGCAGGGGCTTGGCATCACAGATGCTAGAAATTGCTGAGCGAACTACTAGGTTTTGGACTTGAACAGGAGCAATATGGTTAGTTGGAGCTCCAGCAAAGAGAAGACATGCATATTCCATGACTGGTCTGATACATGACGTGAATAGCGTCGAAATGGACTTGTCAGGGAGGAGGCTTTTGCATCTTAGGATGACTCCTAGTTTCTGAGCACAAAAGGATCTCACTTTGCTGAGGTGCTCAGCCCAGGTGAGATCCAACGAGAAAGGAACTCCAAGAAGGCGTAAAGTGTCAACTCTTATTATTGCCTTTCCTTTGAAACTGAAAGCAGGGTGATCCTTCACATTCCGCGCCTTCGAAATAAAGAGTTTGTTTGTTTTTGATGCATTGAAACTGACAAGCCACTTATCTGCCCACACCTCACTTCATGATACTCTCATAAGCTTTTCCTAAGCAGTACAGGAGACTGATTGGCCAGTAAGATCATATTTTAGTCGGGTCAACATCTTCCTTAGGGACAGGGACTACATGAGTAACTTTCCAGGCTTTCTCAAATGTTCCTGCTGCAAAGCAAATTCGAAACAGAGAGGTGAGAGGACAAGCGAGTTCAGTGGTCAACCTTTCGAAGATAATATTGGATATCGTATCAGGCCCTGAAGCTTTGCTGACACCCAGTTGACAGAGCGCTCTAAAACCTTGCTACTAGTTATTTTACACAAGGGATTTTCACTTCTGTTAGTTGTGAAAAAAGGAGAGGGGAGACTCCTGCATCATCAAGTTGAGAGATCTTTTCAAAAGCTTTTGCAAGAGCATCCGCTTTTTCATGTCTAGAATTCACCATCACCCCTTCAACATGAATTGATGGAACTGAAATAGATTTTGATGAGGGTAGAGCTTCTTTGACAATCATCTACTATTGCTTTGCAGCGGTACCTTTTAGCGTTACTTCAAACTTGCGTTTGTAATCAGTTCTAGCTTGGCATGTGGCTTTAAGAGACTCGTTCCGAGCTCGAATAAAAGCATTCCAATCTCGAATGGTTTGTCAATCTCCATTCTCTATGGCCCTTCTTTCTGTCTCTAGTTACCTTTCTACAAGCAGTATTGAACCACAGTTTGTCTCGAGAAGAGACTTGAATTGTCTTTGATGAGGCAAATTGCTCAATAGCTTTTGTAATCGCTTTTTCGTAGAGTAGTAACGCTGCTTTAACTGGGCCCTCTTTAGTATATTTACTGCATGGCATTGCTGATAAACAGTTTCACAGTTCATCCTAGTCTGCTAGTTAATACCTCCTTATGATCCGATCGTGCTTTACAGGTCGAGGTACTTTCAGATTTCCAGGAGCAACGCCTGCCACAAGGTCGCTGACAAAAGGATAGCTTTCGACAGTAAACAAATCCGAATGATCAGCCAAGAAAAGATTTAGCCGGGATGATCCATGAGGGTCAATTTAAAGTGATGAATTCAACAAGTTGTTTTAGACCATAAAAAAGGCTTAGGTCAAGTAGGGCTGTGCCTTCCACATCCGTTATATAGCTTTTCAGCCAGCGTCAATGATGGATGTTAAAGTGTCTTTGGATTTTCTCTTCAGAAATTCCAAGCAGTCTTCCAGATGCTCGATGAATTTCATCTTTTATGGGTTATACACTGTACCAATAACAAAAGATTTGTTAGATAGGCATACCTTCACCCACAGGGCCTCTTTTTGCTAGGAATCTGAAGATGCATGAAGTGAATATTATTTTTTGTGTAAGCAGCAACTCCACCTCCATCAAAGCTCGAGCTGCTTTGATTTTTATCCAGTCTAAGCATTGGGGTATTATTGGGGTATCCATGAATATTGGCCTCACTGTCAATGACGCTAGAATTAAGAATGGTCTCAGATAAACACATGACATAAGGAGAAACCTCATTCATCATATGCTGAAAGTAATCCATCATAGATCGGAGGCCACGTACATTACGGTGGGCCACAATAAATTTATCTGTAAGAATTATCTTGGGGCGCTTTTGGTCGTCTACGCAAAGGAAGTCCAGTCCGAGTTTGATTTTTTTTTTTCTTTTGCTTCAAAAACTTGGTAATTACCAGCTGTATGGGTAGTTAGCCCAAACAGCGGACAGAAGAAATCCTTAGATAGACTTTGCATCATAGCATAAGGAGCGGTCAAAGACCTAGCCCCAAGAAGGGTAGGAGTTGGCTCCAAAATCAGCCCCCAGCAACACGAAAGAAGAATTAAAATATAATAAGAATGTAAAAATTAAATACTATTAGACATTCTATACCACATATTCTTCCTATATTTTGCAATATTGGTAGGATATTCCAAAATACTTTTTTTCTTTACTATTTTATTGTCATACTTTCTCTGTGGCTTCTCAGTTTTGCTTGTGGGGGGGGGGGATTTTCCACGGGGGAGATTTTACAGTAGAGAATCATCCTAGCACCAATAATAAATCACTAAACATAATTTCATGAAAAACAAAGTGAATCGCCTTAGATTCACTTGAATCTACTTATTTTTACAACTTATTGTGATTATAAACTTAGTAAATTTACAAACTTATTGCTTTTAATATACTTACGGGAATAATTATAGGTGAACCTCTTCACCTTCACTCATTCCCATTCTAGCTACTTAATCGTCTTACCATTAATTTTCAAGCCTGTACTTGCACCCTGAACTCTCAAAACCTCCAAGAATTCCTTTATTTTGCTAACATTTCATCTAGGATACTCAAGTTATCCGCATTATCTAAGTCTAGGAGAATTTTACTCCTCCAATTGATTCCATTGGAAAAACTATTCTAGCACCCTGAACTCGCAAAAACCTCTAAAAGTTCATTTTATTTTGCTCACACTTTCATCTAGGAGGCTTAAATCGTCAGGATAATCTAAGTCCAGGAGGATTTTTCCTCCCCATTTGATTCCATGTACTCCCATTGCCTTTGCTGTGCTCCTTAGGACAAAGTCCATCAAAATTATCGATATAAATGTGGATAGAACGCAACCCATCTGAACTCCTCGTTTAATACAAAACCAGGTAATAACCTCATTTCCTACCTTAACCGCAGCAATGTTATTCTTGTACAATGCACTAATCACTTTAATGTATTTATCTGATATAACATACAATGATATGACTTTAGCTAAAGCTCTTCTATCAGCTGGATTAAACACTTACAATTTATAAAACTGAGGAGTAAAGGTGTTGATGGCTCAGGCACTTTCAAATATAAATCTAGCCTTGAAAAATTGGCTAGCACATCCTCTCTCCTTCCTAAGAACCCTACGTTCTTCGCCAAAATATTATCTATAGCATCTCTAAGTCTAAAAATTATCATCATACTAAGTAATTGCTTTATCAAACAGTTCGAGGTAACGAATTGTAAGTAAGGAGCGACCCGGCTCAATAGTAACCAAAACTTTAAAAATGGAATTTTGATACAAATAGATATATTAAAAGAATTAGATTTTAATGCTGATTTCAAACATATAAGTTTCATCAAGTTTAGTCTTATTATCAAAATTTACGCGCCTGAGAAAATTTGCCTTATTTTCGAGAAAAGGCGAAACAACCCCTAAAAAACATAGAACTTTAATCGCACCACAAGATTCAGCGTATTAGAGAACCCTACTATAGAAGTTTCAAGCTCCTATCTGCAAAAAATATGGAATTTTGTATTTTTTGCCAGAAGAAAGATCACGGATGCGTGTTTATTTTTTTTTTCCAGGAGTGATCGTATCGATCCAGTAGTCCTAGAATAACGTGAGACGGCTCATTTGAACGGAAATTAAAAGTTCTAGTGCCCTTTTTAAGTTACCAAAAAATTGGGGGCAAATTGGCCGCCTCCCCAGCTTATTTACTTCCCAAAGTCATCAAATTTAAATTTTGAGATAGCCATTTTGTTCAGCATAGTCGGAAATCTAATATATATGTCTTTGAGGATGACTTAATCCCCCACAGTTCCCAGTGGGAGGGCTGCAATTTATGAACTTTGCCCATTGTTTACATATAGTATTGGTTAATGGGAAGTATACAGACGTTTTCAGGAGGGATTTTTTCTGGTGGAGGGGGGGGGGGGGGGGGTCGGAGGAGAGGTCTACGGAAGAGGATATTTCCATGGAGGATGTTTCCTTGGGGGAAGGGACATTTCTATGAAGAGGGCGCCGTCTTTCTCAGCATTATTAAAAAAAAAGATCAGAAATTAAATAAAAAACAAGTTTTTTTCAACTGAAAGTAAGGAGCAACATTAAAACTTAAAACAAACAGAAATTATTAAGTATATGAAGGGGTTCACCCCCTAGTCAATACCTCGCCCTTTACGCTAAAGATTTTTTTAGTATTTTCAAAAGAGTTATCTATTCTAATTAACCGGCCTTTGCGATTCAGGGGTTTGTGATTCGAAAAAAATTCCAACTTTACTGTACAGAGCGAGGTATTGACTAGAGGGCGAACTCCTTAATATACGTAATAAAAATTACGAATATAGAAGTTCGTTACGTAAGTTAATTCGTAAGTTACGTCAGAACAAAATTTCGAGAAAGCCGTTTACCCAAAAAAAGTAAAATTAATATGCAAATTTCGTTTCAATTATTTATGTACGGTGATCCAAAATCAAAGCTGCATTAGTTCGAAAACATCCAGAAATTAAGTTAAAAAAACGAGTTTTTTCAACTGAAAGTTAGGAGCGACAATGAAACTTAAAACGAACAGAAATTATCCCGTATGTGTAAGGGACTGTCCCCTCCTCACAGCCTCACTCTTTACACTACAGTTTGACTCTGTCTCACAACTTTATTTTTAAAACAATAAAAACTTTAGTGTAAAGAGTGAGGTTTTGAGAGGGGACAGTCCCTTTCATATACGGGATAATTTATGTACGTTTTAAGTTTCACTGTCGCTCCTAACTTTCAGTTAAAAAAACTTCTTTTTTTTAAATTTAATTATTAGTAGAGCCGGTGGGTGCAGTGAATATATTAAAAGTAGAATAGCTACGGCACAAGGTTTTTTTTTTCACAGTTGAATAAGGTTTAGAAGAATACAAATATAAGTCTGCGAACCAAGGTTTTTTTTTTCTATTTAGTTCAACATTTTCGTCAATATTCCCTTAGGGTTCTACCTGAAAGCAATTATCTTCAGTAGTAGCAATAGTCGTAGTAGTATTAATAGTGGTAAATTTTTTTTGCAGTACTAGTAGTAAGCACATAATCCCCTATGGTTAGTTCAACATCCCCTTTCACAGGCCTAGAAACTTTCATCCTAATACCTTAAGCTGTTCCTGAGATATCACTGACAAGTCATTTTGACAACTTGCATGCACATATTGAGTTTTGATTTAGTTCAACATATTCCTCAATTCTCCCTGAAAATTTCGCCTTAATACCCTTAGCCTTAGTATAACAGTAGAAGCGGACTTGCTCTAAGCTGTTCCTGAGATATTGCTGATACATACAAATGGTGTATTTTAGCTCAACACCCCATTTCCTGAAAATTTGGCTTAATACCCTTACCCTTAGTAAAAAATAGTGGACTAGCAGTGGGAGTTGCAGTAGCAGTACACACATGTTGCTTTTTGATTAGTTCAACATTCCCTAAAATTGTTAACTTAATACTCTAAGCTAAGTCGCACAAGTTCGGGCTCAAGAAGTAGTACAGGGAAAGTAGTACAGGCTCAAATAGTCGTAATTGCTCAAATAGCAGTAGTAGCAGTAATAATAACAGTAATAGTGTTACTAGTAGTAGAAGTAGTAGTAGTAGTAGTAGGAGTAGTAGTAGTAGTAGTCGTAGTCGTAGTAGTAGTAGTAATAGTATTAGCAGTATTAGTAGTAGTAGTAATGGTAGAATGCACATAGTTCCTTTTCGTTTTTCTGAAACAGATTTCAGATTAATACCACAATGGCCGGCCAAAAATGTCCCAAGCTAAATTTCGAGAGAGCTATTTTGTACAGCGGAGTTGAAAGGTCCAATGACTAGGCCACGGCTCCACAAACGCCCACAGGACTAGGTATGTATATTATATAATTTGCCCATTGTTTACCTGTCAGATTTGTTATTGGGAAAGGGGGACTTGTTTGATGCTAGGTCACCAAGAAGACAAAGATGAACTTTTTTGGAAAAGTTGAGGAAATTTTGTACTAAATCATTATCATTACAAATTACTACAAAAGCTAATTTTATAAAGGTGAAACTTACAGGAAATGTTGAGGAGGGTATTAAACTAAACAAAACGTATTATGTGCAGATAAGTTGTCAAAAAGGGCGTATCAGCAGCATTTCATGAATTATTTGGAGTATCAAGTTTAAACTTTCAGGGCAAGTTGAGGAAGACATTTATCTAAACCAAATATACTATGTGCATGCAGGGCATCAAAAGAGGATATAAGTACTCTGCTACTACTATAACTACTACTACTACTACTAAGGCTAAGGTTATAAGGGTGAGACTTTCAGGGAATGTTGAGGGAGATATTGAACTAACCAGAAGGTGCTCTGTATATACTACTATTTCTACTGTTGCTACGGTTATAATGTTGAAAAATTAACGGAACTTTGAGGGGGATGTTGAACTAAATCAGTACACACTTTGTGCCTACCACTAAACTCTATGTTGTGGAAAAAGCTATATTAGTAATATCAAGGAACGGCTCTGAACATTAAGAAAACCTTCGGGGCATGTTAAAGGAGGGAGGGGGTTGTACTGGTGTATTATCTGTAACACAAGCGCGAAATTATACGGCATACATGCTAAAGAAACTAGTCAAACAGGTTTTTCTCAACGGACAATTGCAAACAGTGATTTATTGCTGCGTTTACAATATTTAAACTTTTGTTCTTTGGGGTTTAGGGGCAAAAAAGATATCTAGGTTAGGTTAATTAATGTATTTCAAGTAGAGGGGGTCATTTATTAAAAGTCATCCCTATCCCTTTTCCTATGACAGGCCTCTGACGTCATGACACACTCTCACTGGTTTCAATGACAGCCTTGGCATGATTCCCACCCCTGGTTAAATTCCCATGACAAGCCCCTTATTTTTTTCTATGACAGCCCTCTGACGTCACGGTACACACCCTCGAACCTGTGCAATGCGGTCAGCTGTACCTACCGGAGCCCTGTTTCTAGGCAAGATTTCCACCCTGGGCATGATTCCCTTTTTTGGCAAGAGTTCAATGTCCTTGGCAAGAGTTCAATGTCCTTGGCAAGAGTTCAATGTCCTTTTCGGCTAGGTTAGGTGAATTTCTGAGACAGTCCTCTGAAGTCACGCGACACACCCCCGTTTCAAGTGCATGTTACATCATACGACACACCCTTGCCTTTAAAGGGTCAGATAAGTGGAGCTACCAACCCCTCAAGCCGTCACACCTACGCAATGCGGTTACCGGTTATTAAAGGGAACACAGATGCCAAGACTCCATGACCCACCCCTTTGGACTCCAATGACGTCATACGACTTACCCCGTTTCAAACGGATAGGACTAATATGCCTAACTTTGTGACAGGCACCCGTGGGGGAAATCCCCACTTGTAACGTAATAACAGCTCACACCTTACGTAATTATTAGGCAACACTGTCATGTGGTACTTTTTTTCGCCCGAAACCCCAAAGCTTTTTTTTCATTAATTCAATTGCGATACAGACTTTATGTAATTTCAGTGCATCTTACGCATGGACGGCACATCCATCACTGCCAGATAATACTATTTTGATGATTTTCTTTTTTCGGCTTTTCATTCTTTCCAGGACTCGAAAGGTCATTCCCTTCCAATGGTACAGCGCCCCAAGCAAATCGTCTGTGAGACAATTCACAGTATTTTGCATCAGGAACCACATTCTAAAATAATCTATTGCATGACAGCTAAGATTCCCCATTTTTTATGCACTCGTTAGAATGACGTGTTTACAGCCAAAATTTGGCACACACTCGGAAAACATCTATTTCAAGGGACAATTGCTCCCAAGATATTAATAACGATAAAACGAAAATGTATCGTTTTTTTACGTGGGATATTAGATTTCACACTATCGTGACAATAACACCCCCCCCCCTCTCTAGCATGCAATACCGTAGGAAAAAGGTTGATATTAGATGAAAATTTAAGACATATTAAAAGGTTTTAAGGAAAATATTTATTTCTTATAGTACCTATGAGATTTTCACCTCTTCCATGGGAAAAATTTCTTAAAGTCTCCACCCTAAATTCTAAACTGTAATTCACCCCCACAATGACATTACATGACTCCCCCCCCCCCCCAACCGTGAAAAGACATCATATCCGCTATGAAATTTTCAGACATTTCATGTTAAAAATTGTGTCTTCAAATCCCGTGATTCTAGTTTTTTGCAACCCAAGCCAATCATAATGCCCCACAAAATATTTCACACTTCCATGGCATTTCACCATGTGACGCCAGTCCCCCCCGGGTGACCTGATATTAGTGGTATATTTAAAGCATATTAAGAGGTATTATCGAAAGACTTTTAACAAAATGCACTGTTTCATTGATTATTGTTAGATTTAACTCCCCCTCTAGCAAAAAATTTATCTAACACCTCCCACCTTATCTTCAAGCTCTAGAGTATACTAGTCAATGACAATGCATACCACCTTGGTAAATTATGGATGATATTAAACACCCCCCCTGACATCGCTAAATCCTCCCCCCCCCAGAAAAAAAAGAACATCTTTCAGGCATTTCCTAATAAAAAAAAACAATGCCTTTAAATCCCGTGATTCACGTCTTTGCAGCCCAAGCCTATCATGATACCCCCACAAAACACTCCACACCACCAGGGCATCTCCCACGTTCATCACCATATAGCACCACACCCCATCCTCCCGGGAGAGCTGATATTAGTGATATATTTAAAACCATATTAAGAGGTATTACTGTAAGACCTTTGACAAAAATATCCATTTATTTGAGTTAAAACTTATGGATATTTAAAAAATCCTATCAATAGATTCCATCTTACACCTGGCATTCATTTTCAGAGGGCGCCATGATAATAGATGCAATTTTACAGCATTATTGTGGCTTATAAAAGGATAAAATATATAGACAATAGCATGCGTAATTTAAGGAAAGATGAGGGGAGAGGATTCCAGGGGAGGGGGCAGTAAGTGGGGGGAGTTTGGTCTGTGTCTGCTCATTTCGAGGACAGAATCCAGACTTCGCTTAGGCGATAAAGGGATATTAAAAAAAAGATTTTGCTCAAGATAATTGAAAAGTAGTAATAATAGGGAAACTATCATAGAGTTTGTACGGCAACCCTCTAACATCACATTATCCTGTTTCTAGCGCTCAGCTGGCAAGATTCCCTCCCTTGCAAAGGTTCCCAGCTGCCATGATTCCCATCAATGGTAAGATTCCCGCCCTGACAAGATTCCCACCCTGGTAAACCACCCGGGATTCCAGGCGTTCTATTATTTATTCATTATTGGTATGATTCCTAGCCCTTTTTTGGTACATTGTTTTTCTGGGAGATTCCCAGGATTTCCGTGACCAGGCCTAATATGAATGACACTAGTGTATCTCGCAAGCTAGACTAAAAGGACCCATGGGGCTCAAGCACAGCACACACACACGGATGCTGTGTAATAACGGCGATGTATATCTTAAGCAGAGATACCTAATCGGAAAATCATCTTAAGAGAAGGGTAGATGCCCAAACCGTTAAAAAGTATACTTATGGTCCAAAGCAGAATGGTGCTGTCACACTTTTCCACACTGGTAACAGCCCGCTCCCCCCTCCCTAGGGCATTTTCAAACTTTGTCGCCCGAAAATAAGCTTCTGGAATCACATTAAAAACTATATTTTTGAAAACAGAGATGTCGCCCCCCCCCCTCTTTCTTTGCTAGTGTTTGATAATCTAAGCAT
>CM051260.1:23631888-23656888 GCA_027921565.1 Artemia sinica
TTTTTTTTTTTTTTTTTTTTTATTAATCAGCAATATTATTATTTAAAAATCATAATGATCATGCGTAAATATTATCATTAAACTAAATGAATTCATAAATTTATAATTATTATTAAATTATAATTATATCTTATAAGATCCAATAATAACAATTAAATCATCCTGAATCTTTTTTCAAAGATAAATCTACAAACAGCAGGTTTGTATAATGAAGAGTTTAGCCTTTAAAACATCTCACACAACGTTGACGTTGCCATATAGTTCTAGTGGTGTCAATTGTTGTTTGGGATGTCAAAGAGACCTGTGCCCTCCTGGGTTTCCCACTCTCCTCCTAAATTTTGATAAATTTATATTTTTTGGGAACAATTTTTAAGGAAATGCCGTTTTTGGTATTTTCATATGCAGCCAATAGCGCTGTCTTATTAAAGAGCGAAGTAGATACAGTGTATGATTTTCCGCCAAGGCACCTCGATAGAAGGAATTTCTGTAGAAAACTTGGAAGGAGCTAATTCGGTTAAAAATTGGAGTTCTAGTCTCCTTTTGAAGAATCGACAATTATTGGAGCACCACTACTTCTTCCGCTCCCTTTTGTTCCTCAAACAACATCCAATCAATATTTTGAGATAGCCATTTTGTTCAGCAGTCCAAGGCTGTAAGTAATGTAATTTACCACTGTTCACACAGAGTATTTCTTGTCGGGAAAAGGTGGCATGTACGACTTTGGTGTCCAAATAGGCCAAGACATTCAAATGAAGCTTTCAGAGGATGTTGAGGGAGCGTTGAACTAAATCAAAACACACTATGCGCATGTACATTTCCAAAAGGGAGTAACTCAAGGATGACTTGAAGGTATTAAGTTGGCACTTTGAACGAATGATTAGGGGGGTGATCGATTGATGGAAAAGACAAATATTAGCACGCTAACACTGCTACTACAACTACTACTACTACTACTACTACTACTACTACTATACTTTACTATACTACTACTACTACTACTACTACTACTATACTATACTAATACTACTTCTACTACTACTACTACTACTACTACTACTACTACCTACTATACTACTACTACTACTACTACTACTACTACTACTGGCTGCTGCTACTACTGCTATGAATACTACTACTGCTACTACTACTACTGCTACTACATACTACTACTACTACAATTACTACTACTGCTACTACTACTACTACTGCTACACTACTACTACTACTACTACTACTACTACTACTACTACTACTACTATACTACTGACTACAAAATTACTACTGCTACTACTAAGACCATTGGTGCCATAAGCTGAATTTTAGGGGAGGGGGGCTTAGCTGGTCTAATCGGCACTCCAATGCTGTATATAGAAATCTCAAAACAAAAATATAAATATGAAGCAGCATCATTCAGCCAGTGGGGGGATGGAGCCCCCCTCTGCCCCCATGTGGGCGCCCATGACTAACGGATGTGACTACTATGACTGAGACTACTTGTGAAAGCAACTATGATACTTGATACTGTGACGGTCACTACTTGTGACTTTGACTGTAACAACTTGCGGCTGCGACTGCTTATGATCGGGGGTATGTTCAAAAGGTAAAGGGTTAATAGGTAAAATTTCAGGAATTTTGAACTAAATCAAAAGACAATATTTGTATCCAGGTTATCAAAAGGGCGCATATGTCATATCTTATTGACGGCTCAGGGTATTAAGGTGAAAATTTCAAGGAATGTTTAGAAGGATTTCACGTAAACCAAAAGATACAAGATGCATTAATGGTGTCAAGAGAGTATCTGCAATATCTCAGGAACAGCTGATATATCCAGTTGAAGCTCTAGTGAGTGTTTAGGGGGGTATAGGCCGTGTCAGAAGAAACTTTGTGTATCTAGATCGTCAAAGGGTGTCTTTACAATATCCCAGTAGCTGCAAAGGTATTACGTTGAAATTTTTGTGAATGTTAAGCAGCATGTTAAACTAAGCCAAATGACGATATGAGCGAGCATCCAGGTTTTCTAAATCGTGTATATTCCAAAACTCAGGAATGGCTAAGGTTAATAAGTTTAAACTTCAGGAAAATATGAAGACACCACAAAAGTCACCAATAACATTACGAGGTGAGAGAAGCCTCTCTTTTATGGCAGAATAATTTCTGTTCCTTTTAAGTTTGAATGTTTCTGTCTGCTTTCATTTGAAACACTTATTTTTTTATTTAATGAACTTAAAGGGTAGCATTAGAACTTAAAACGAACAGGACTTATTCCGTATATGAGGGAGGTTGCCTCTTCCGTAGTCTCAATTTCCATGTTAGGAAAACCAATAACAAAAAACTGTGCTCCGAATATAATGTAAACAATTTTACTGGACTATACTTTTTCTTTCAACTTCCATTTTTGAATGCCTCCCTGCCTTACAAACGTTCTTACGTTAATCCTTGAATCACAAGGTTGCCAATATACACGTTTCTGGTAGGCTCAGTTTCAAACCCTACTGAAAACCGTGGATGTAAGATCCCGTAGAAGTGTTCCTATGGGTTGCCACTAGTAAGCAGGACTGCTCTATTTACGTAGCTGACTGGGGGCATCCCACCATTTTCACTTCAACTACTTTTTTGTTATTGCTTTATTTTCTTGTTTTAGGCTCAGATTTTCTGTTAGGACTGCTGGTCATTTGCTATCATTGATTTTTTCGTTGGAGCATTCATTGGTCCAACTAACGATGAAGAAATTGCGAGGGGTTTTCTTGGAGGATTGGTAAGTCATGCACTATGAATCATATTTGCGGCATTGTCTCAATGAGTCCAATTTGAGAGAAATCTTTGCATAAATTAGGTATCTTTTGGAAGGAGTCTCTTGTTTCTCCACGTTTGTGATTATGACACCCATTTAGTCTGCTTAGTTATAATTATCCAACAATGCCAAGCTTTCAATTTATTTGTTGCCCTAACAAGTCACAGAGATTTTTTTTTTCGAATTTATCATTTATTTTTACAAATGTAAGTGTAATTTTTAACGCCACATAGTAGACACACTAGATATTAATTTGCATTCATTCGCTGGGTTAACTTCAACATATACCTTTAAGTGGATAAACAGACTTATAAAAGAATGTATCTATTCAGGTGATTGGAAATGGTTAGGGGTCTCCAATCTCTAGGAGGAAAACCCTGCTTGCGAGGCCTCTTAGCGACATCAGGGTGAACTTCTGATGAGTTTGCACAGCCATGACTGTGATTGCCAAGAGCTGTGCAGGGTGACCTTGAGATATGACACTCTTGGAGGATATTATAGCCTAGATGACAGCGCAGCCTTGCACTGAATCTTTATTGATCGATAGTTGTTCTGGGTTTAGCTCGTTTTTGTAGGTTTTTTGGGGCAATATTTAAAGCATGAATATATAAAAAGTCGGGGGCAGTAGGCCAAAGACAACTTTTGCAGGATGTTGACTCTGTTGATAGATGAGCTCACCAAGTATGAAAAACCATTTAGTGACCAAGATGGTTCCAAGATCGTAGAAAGCCTTTATCAGCTAAAAGTCCGGGAAATTTTTTGATGTCTGGTTCTAAGCTGGCTCAAGTTATTTTTTTAGAGTTCAGGAGAAATTATTATTCTCTTTGCTATACGAGTGGAACCCATTACTTTTCTTGTAACCAAAATAATTTCAATGATTTACATAAAATGAAATTTATGACTTGGCTTGTCGCACTACTGGAAGTCCACTATCGTACTGGAATTTTCACTGATTATTTCAAATGTTTCGAAGTAGACTTAACAGGTCTTCGGGAAGCTTATCTCCTAGGGTTTGGAGATGAGTAGTAATGAAAAGACAGGGCTTACGAAAAATGTGGTAGTGTATCACTATAAAATCTTAGGGGCTTTATGGGAAACCAGGCAAAGTTTTTGCAACTTGGGATGCACTTCGAAAAACCTGTCAAGACATGCTCACTTCAAACAGGAGCCCATCACTTGGGTACAGAGAGAGGTTACTGTCTCCTTAATGTTTATATATGTTTTTAACCTTTGATTTTTTTTTCTATAGTGATCTAAAGTTCTTTAAAGATCTCTTACATTTCAATCCCAGGGCCCTAATGTTAAAGCGCTCATTCTTAGGGAATTAGCACAAAAACTAAAACTTTGGGGTAAAGAGTGGGGGTTGATGAGAAGATAGTCCCTCTCATATACGGAAAAATTTCTGTTAATTTTGATTTTTAATGTCGTTCCTTATTTCATTTTAAAAATAAAAACACTTTGTTTTTATTCAATTTATAAAAAGAAAGTAGATGTTTGTGTAAGCTTTCAAAAGAGCCCTGCAACAGCTTTCTGTGGTCTTCGAATGCCCCAATAAAGACGGAGAAAAATAATGGTTTGCTCTTTCTAGGCTGATATCAAACAGTTCGTGGTAACGAACTGTAAGTAAGGAGCGACCCGGCTCAATGGTAACCGAAAACTCTAGAAAACGGGTTTTGATACCAATAGATATATCAAAAGAATCAGATTTCAATGCTGATTTCAAATATATAACTTTCATCAAGTTTAGTGCTACCATCAAAAGTTACGCGCCTGAGAAAATTTGGCTGATTTTCGAAAAAAGGGGGAAAGACCCCCTAAAAGTTATAGAACCTTAATGAAAATCACACCATCATATTCAGCGTATCAGAGAACCCTACTGTAGAGGTTTCAAGCTCCTATCTACAAAAATGTGGAATTTTCCATTTTTTGCCAGAAGAAAGATCACGGATGCGTGTTTATTTGTTTGTTTTGTTTTTTTTTTTTTTTTTTTTCCCAGGGGTGATCGTATCGACCCAGTGGTCCTAGAATATCGTGGGAGGGCTCATTGGAACGGAAATTAAAAGTTCTAGTGCCCTTTTTAAGTGACCAAAAAAAATGGAGGGCAACTAGGCCCCCTCCCACGCTCATTTTTTTCCCAAAGTCACCCGATCAAAATTTTGAGATAGCCATTTGTTCAGCATGGTCGAAAATATGATAAATATGTCTTTTAGGATGACTTAATCCCTCGAAAGCCCCAGGGGGAGGGCTGAAAGTTATGAACTTTACTCAATGTTAACATATAGTATTGGTTATTGGGAAGTATACAGACTTTTTCAGAGGAGATTTTTTCTGGTAGGTGGGGGAAGGAGAGGGTCGGGGGCTATATGGAAGGATCTTTCCATGAAGGAAGTTTTCATGGGGGAAGGGAAATTGCCATGAAGGGGGCGCCGGACTTGCCAGCATTATTTATTGGTTATTGGGAAGTATACAACCATTTTCAGGAAGGATTTTTTCTGGAGGGGGGGGGGGCTAGAGGAGGGGATTACTCTGGAGAATATTTCCGTGGAGGATGTTTCTTTGGGGTAAGGGACATTTCTATGAAGGGGGCGCCGGATTTCCAAGCATTATTTAAGAAACGATCAGAAGTTAAATAAAAAAAAACAAGTTTTTTCAACTGAAATGTAAGAAGGAATATTAGAACTTAAAACGAACAGAAATTATAACGTATGTGAGGGGGTTCTCCCCAAGTCAATACCTCGCTCTTTACGCTACAGTTTTTTTTTTAGTGCTTTCAAAAGAGCTATCTATTCTAATTAAACGGCCTTTGTGATTCAGGGGTTTGTGAATCAAAATTTTTTTTAACTTTTAACGTAAAGAGCGTGGTATTGACTAAGGGGAGAACCCCTTCATATAAGTAATAACATATACGTAATAAAAAAAAACAATAAAAAAACAAGCGATACGGCTCAATAGTAATCGAAACTTTTAAAAACGAAATTTTGATGTCAATAAATGTATCAAAAGAATGTGTTTATAATGCTGATCCTAAATATATAAATTTTATTAAGTTTAGTATTACTCATCAAAGGCTACGAGCCTGAGAAAATTTACTCGATTTTTTAAAGAGGGGGAAACATCCCCTACAAGTGAAAGAATTTTAATGAAAATCACACCGTCAGATTCAGCGTATCAGAAAACCCTATTACATAGGTTTCAAGCTCATATCTGCAAAAATCTGCAACTTTGTATTTTTTGCCAGAAGAAAAATATACGAATATAGAAGTTAGTTACGTAAGTTAATTTGTAAAGACATCCATTTAGCAAAAGAAAAGTAAAATTTTTATGCAAATAAAAGCTGCATTAACTAAAAAAACGATCAGAAATTAAATAAAAAAAACAAGTTTTTTAAACTGAAAGTAAGGAGCGACATTAAAACTTAAAACGAACAGAAATTATTCCGTATATGAAAGGGGCTGTCCCCTCCTCAACGCCTCGCTCTTTACGCTAAAGTTTGACTCTGTCTCACAACTTTATTTTTTAAAACAATAAAAAACTTTAGCGTAAAGAGCGAGGCGTTGAGGAGGGGACAGCCCCTTTCATATACGGAATAATTTCTGTTCGTTTTAAGTTTTAATGTCGCTCCTTACTTTCAGTTTAAAAACTTGTTTTTTTATTTAATTAGGGAAGGGGCGCACGATCCCATCAAAACCAATGAATGCGTTTAACAGCTCTAAGCCCTTTAAGGACTGATCTAATCTGGATAAGTTCTACCCAGCTTGTACAGCGATAACAAGAAAGAAAAACATACTCCAACCACTCTCGGATAGGGCTGTTTGGGTTACTACTTTGTGAATTATTTGTAGCAGACAATTGCAAAAAAATATCTTCGCGCTCAAAATAAAGAAGCCACATAAAAAAAATAAAACAAAATAAAGCTGGTAAAATTTGGAATACAAGCTTATTATATACATACCATGTGCATTTTACCATATTTACCTTTTACCTGTGTAATATATTCAGATCAGCATGCACACCTGATTTTCTTGGGAGGGAGATTCAGGGGTTATGTTGTGGGGCAACGGGGTGCAGATCGAGGAAGCTTTGGTAAAACCCAAATGGATATTCAAATTATACGAAATATTTAAAAATCAAGGATAAATGGAAAAATCTCGATATTAAGGAGGGGGTGCAAACAAAAGCCCACTGACTGGGCATCTGGTTTAAACATCCATTCTTGCTAATTTTTAGGTACCTACGAAATGGAAAAGCAAGTCAGTGTAATTTTATTACTTATCTTTATTATACAAGGGACATGTTTCACAATTAATTCCAAGCCAAGTACAGGCTTTGAGAAAGCCAAGAATGGCTCTGTTAAAAAGGACGTTTTTCTTATGGAAGTAAAGAGCAACCTTGAAACTTAAAATGAAAAATCATGGCTTCGCAGATTATGCAAACTAAATCTTCCGAATTTACTCAAATAAACCGATTTAGAATATTTTCCAATACTTAGAGTATTCTGAAAACTAGTGTGAAAACCCAAAATTGACCTATAAAATAGAAGAGGGTCTCTTAGGAGAAGAAAATTCTGTAAGTAGCCAACAAAAATAGAATAGTAATTTATATGGCTCTCAATAGTGTTTCGCTGGGATCGATAACCTTTAGCATTAAATCATAATTCTCTAAAAAAAACTCGGTCGAGCACAAATTCCAGTAAGGCGCATTTTTCTATATATTTGTATACATAATGGATAATTGCTGCCCGTTCACTGGCCGTAGTATGGGTCACTTATCAAACAGTTCGTGGTAACGAACTGTAAGTAAGGAGCGACCCGGCTCAATGGTAACCGAAACTGTAGAAAACGGGTTTTTGATACCAATAGATACATCAAAAGAATCAAATTTCAATGCTGATTTCAAATATATAACTTTCATCAAGTTTAGTTCTACCCATCAAAAGTTACGCGCCTGAGAAAAATTTGGCTGATTTTCAAAAAAAAGGGGGAAAGACCCCCTAAAAGTTATAGAACCTTAATGAAAATCACACCATCATATTCAGCTTATCAGAGAACCCTACTGTAGAGGTTTCAAGCTCCTATCTACAAAAATGTGCAATTTTGCATTTTTTGCCAGAAGAAAGATCACGGATGCGTGTTTATTTGTTTTTTTGTTGTTTTTTTTTTTTTTTTTTTCCCCAGGGGTGATCGTATCGACCCAGTGGTCCTAGAATATCGTGGGAGGGCTCATTTAAACGGAAATTCAAAGTTCTAGTTCCCTTTTTAAGTGACCAAAAAAATGGAGGGCAACTAGGCCCCCTCCCACGCTTATTTTTTTCCCAAAGTCACACCCGATCAAAATTTTGAGATAGCCATTTTGTTCAGCATGGTCGAAAATATGATAAATATGTTCTTTTAGGATGACTTATCCCCCGAAGTACCCAGGGGGAGGGCTAAAAGTTATGAACTTTACCCAATGTTAACATATAGTATTGGTTATTGGGAAGTATACAGAAGTTTTCAGGAGGGTTTTTTTTCTGGTAGTGGGGGGGGGGGTCGGGTCGGGGGTTATGTTGGAGGATCTGTTCATGAAGGAAGTTTTCATGGGGGAAGGGAAATTGTCATGAAGGGGGCGCCGGACTTGCCAGCATTATTTATTGGTTATTGGGAAGTATACAGACATTTCAGGAAGGATATTTTTCTGGATGTGGGGGGGCTAGAGGAGGGGGTTACCCTGGAGAATCTTTCCGTGGAGGATGTTTATTTGGGGTAAGGGACATTTCTATGAAGGGGCGCCGGATTTCCAAGCATTATTTAAAAAACGATCAGAAATTAAATAAAAAAAAAAAAGTTTTTTCAACTGAAAGTAAGAAGCAACATTAGAACTTAAAACGAACAGAAATTATAACGTATGTGAGGGGGTTCTCCCCCAAGTCAATACCTCGTTCTTTACGCTACAGTTTTTTTAGTGCTTTCAAAAGAGCTATCTATTCTAATTAAACGGCCTTTGTGATTCAGGGGTTTGTGAATCAAAATTTTTTTAACTTTTAACGTAAAGAGCGTGGTATTGACTAAGGGGAGAACCTCCTCATATACGTAATACATATACGTAATAAAAAAAAAAACAATAAAAAAAACAAGCGATACGGCTCAATAGTAATCGAAACTTTTAAAAACGGAATTTTGATGTCAATAAATGTATCAAAAGAATGTGTTTATAATGCTGCTTCTAAATATATAAATTTTATTAAGTTTAGTATTACTCATCAAAGGCTACGAGCCTGAGAAAATTTACCCGATTTTTTAAAGAGAGGGGAAACATCCCCTACAAATGAAAGAATTTTAATGAAAATCACACCGTCAGATTCGGCGTATCAGAAAACTCTATTACATAGGTTTCAAGCTCATATCTGCAAAAATCTGCAACTTTGTATTTTTTGCCAGAAGAAAAATATACGAATATAGAAGTTAGTTACGTAAGTTAATTTGTAAATTACGTCATAACCAAATTTAGAGACATCCATTTAGCAAAAGAAAAGTAAAATTTTTATGCAAATTTTGTTTACTTATTCAATGACGGTGAGCCAAAATAAAAGCTGCATTAACTAAAAAACGATCAGAAATTAAATAAAAGAAACAAGTTTTTTAAACTGAAAGTAAGGAGCGACATTAAAACTTAAAACGAACAGAAATTATTCCGTATATGAAAGGGGCTGTCCCCTCCTCCACGCCTCGCTCTTTACGCTAAAGTTTGACTCTGTCTCACAACTTTATTTTTTCAAACAATAAAAAACTTTAGCGTAAAGAGCGAAGCGTTGAGGAGGGGACAGCCCCTTACATATACGGAATAATTTCTGTTCGTTTTAAGTTTTAATGTCGCTCCTTACTTTCAGTTTAAAAAACTTGTTTTTTTATTTAATAGTAGTCAAATTCAATTCTCCAAAAAAGCTCAAGGAAGCTGATGCTCAAGTTCAATTTTTGTTCCAATTCTTTAAGAATGACCCCCTGAATCAAAAAGGCCGTTTAATTGAATAGATAGCTCTTTTGAAAATACTAAAAAAAAATTTAGCGTAAAGAGCGAGGTACTGACTAGGGGCGAACCCCCTAATATACGTAATAATTTCTGTTCGTTATACATTTTCATGTTGCTCCTTAATTTCAGTTGAAAAAACTTGTTTGTAGTTTAATTCTGTTTCAGATCGGTTTTTAATTAATGCTGGGAAATCCGGCGCCCCCTTCGTAGCAATGTCCCATCCCCTATTAAAACTTCCTCCATGGAAAGATCCTCCCAAGTAACCCACTCCTTCGACCCCCCCCCCCACCAGAAAAAATCCCCCCTTAACATATCTGTATACTTCCCAATAACCAATACTGTATGTAAACAATGGACAAAGTTCACAACTTGCAGCCTTTCTTCCAGGAACTGTGGGGGATTAAGTCATCCTCAAAAACATAGTCATTATATTTTTTACTATGCTGAACAAATAACTAACTCAAAATTTCGATCAGGTGACTTTGGGAAGAAAATGAGCGTGGGAGGGGGCTTACTTGCCCTCCCATTTTTATTTCCACTAGAACTTGAACTAGCACTAGAACTTTTAATTTCCGATCGAATGGGCCCTTTCACGATATTCTAGGACGACTTGGTCGATAAGGTTACTCCTAAAAAAAAAAAAATAATAAAAGAAACACAACTCCGTGATCTTTCTTCTGGCAAAAAATACACAATTCCACATTTTTGTAGATAGGAGCTTGAAAACTCTACAGTAGGGGTTTTTTGATACGCTGAATCTGATGATATAATTTTCATTAAGATCCTATGACTTTTAGGGGGTGTTTTCCCCTTTTTTGAAAATATAGCAAATTTTCTCAGGCTCGTAACTTTTGACGGGTAAGATTAAACTTGATGAAACTTATATTTTTGAAATCAGCATAAAAATATAATTCTTTTGATGTATCTATCGGAATCAAAATTCCGTTTTTTAGAGTTTCGGTTACTATTGAGCGGAGTCATTCCTTACTTACAGTTCGTTACCACGAACTGTTTGACACGATTTATTCAATTTGGTAAATAATGGAAACCAAAAAAGTTCAGGGGTGGGGAGTTATCATTGGAATTTTTATTCCCTGATTCCTTGCTTTGTGGTGCAACAGAATGTTTACAATTCAACTATAAATTATTTAATATAGTTCACAGACTTGTTGATTTACAGCTTCAGGACTAATTGAAAAAGGGTAATGAGATAGCACATAGAAATTTATGAATTTGTGTTAGTTTGTCTGTTGTTTTTAAACATTACTGAAGCTCTTTTTAATTCAGGTACCCTATTCAGTGACAATTTTGTATCAGATTACCGAGAGGATGAAGGTGTGAATTACAGCTTTTTCACTGTCTTTGCCGTCTTCTTCCCTGCAGCTACTGGTATCTTGGCTGGAGCAAACATTTCCGGTGATCTCAAGGTAATTTTTTTTTTTTAGACCGTGGGAAGAGGCGTGAGGTTTCCCGGGTTTAATTCACACAGATTTTTTTTTCAAACTTGTGCTTAGCCATCGAACAAAGGGTTTAGTTAGTCTTCTGCGTGTCAACAATTACTAATTCACCAACAGAAGGCAAGGTTCATCATCGAAGACCCTCTTTCGCAGAGGTGCTGGCAATAGTTTTCTCCAGAGAGCTAGATTTGGAGCTTTATCGACAAATTTATCATGTCTGGGATGTGTAAAACGAAGACTGACACAGAATGGAGACGTTTTGAAGACATTTTTGGTATCCTGGAATTCCTGAATCCCCAAAACACAGACCCTGGATGCAAGGTCCTGGCATTTTCGGAGGCTAAGAGAGCTTTTGAGCCTAGCTTTCCCTCTAGATTTCATGTTCTTTACTGTTTATTTCGTCGTTTCAGTGTTTGTCTGTTAAATTTATTCTTTAAATTTTCTTTTTTGCTCAATCTTTCAAGCCATCAAAACTGATATCTCCGTTCGTGCCGGTAAACCGAGATATGTCTTAATTACCGTTGCCTAGCATTTTCGGTGGCCTTAATTATCGACGTATTAGATATTACTTTTGGATGCCTACTTTAGGGTCATCCAAAGAAATATTTTCTCGGAAAGAAAAGAGAGGCTTTGAATGATGTGAACCGAATATTCAGTTAAAGGTTTTCAAGTAACTGGACGGCCTTTCCACCATCTGTGCATTTGCTGGTGGTCTTGAAATTAGATTGAAGCTTTATATTTCACTGAATTCTTAAAATTTTGCCTTTGGAGACTGAAGCCCCTTCCTTCAACCCTATCCTAATATTGTTGGTGTTCCTAGGGTAAGCGTTTATTTATTTGATAATAACATCTTAAAATTTTGCCCCCTGCATTAATTTCTGTCGTTCCGAAGGAGCTATCGGCTGTGTCTGGTACTATTTTGTAGTAAGTTACATAAGACATTTTTTGCTTTTCCAATCCAAGTGCTCAAATTCTCCTCTTTCAAAAAAAAAACACTTTTAATAAAACTTTCTGAACCTTTATGTGTTGAGATAGACTTTATCTTAAAATTAGGGTCAGGTAAAACATATATAGCTACATGAAACTGCTTTGATCAACCCAAGAAACACAAATATTAGACTGCAGATACCATGACAAGATGAATCCCCAAATTGCTGTTTTTTATTGCTTTCAATTTGATTCTCCCATTTCAATGGATTTAACATATTATTATCGAACTATATCTCTCAGTGAAAATTCACAGAATCCAGCCTGTGGATTTGAGTAAACAAAAGAAAGTCTATTACCGCAATAAACGCAGTATTTTTGTCAGAATTTATCTGCTTGAAAAAATATTAAAACATCGCAAGTATTTTAGAATTAGATAAAGTTCTGAAGAATAAGACATTCTAAGAATAGTTTGTTCAACCCCAATTCTGAATAAAATATATTACTGTTATGGTGAACAGTGACAAATATAAAAGCCTAGTACCGCATCAGTAGCAAAGAAATTTTAATAGTCTTTGTACACAAAAACCTTCCAAACATTGTTTGTCTTTCTACTCTATACTGAAACCTTGGAAGTTATGTTGAATCATTCATGAATCATATGAATTCAATTCTTTTGCAATTCTAGGACGCATCATCTGCTCTCCCAAAAGGAACTCTTCTCTCCATTCTTATTTCTACAATTGTTTACGTGGCTTTTGCCTTCTTTTGTGGTGCTACTGTTGCTAGAGATGCCACTGGTAACGTTACTGGTCTTGCAGATGGCTCATTTTTGGATTGTATGCCAAATGAATGTGACTGGGGTCTTCATAACAGTTTTCAGGTAAGTTTTATTGGCCTTTTCTAAAAGCAGTAACTGTTTATCCAGAGAAGAGAATAACGAGATCACATTCCATATTTGGCTGGATCAAAACATTACCACCAAGAAGTGTGTAAAGTTTTAGGTTTCTAGGGCCGTTTGTCAACATCAAAAACTATCATTTAATATGTCTGGTTATTTTTTCTCCGGTAAACCGTGAAAGCAAAGTGTTTTCAGTAAAAACATGATTAGCATGCTACGTCATTGATATGCTTGAGCTCAGTTGCTTTTTCTGTGTCCCTGTCTTTAATTAACGGAGTTGGGTCATGTCTTAGCTTGTAAAGATTTAGTTATATCGAATTATCCTGAGCCAGGTTGTGCCCCTTGATTCGAGTTGTGCCCTATAAAAGTCGAAGAATCTTAATGAAAATCACACAATCAAATTCAGCGTATCAGAGAATCCCAATGTAAAGGTTTCAAGTTCCTATCTGCAAAAAGGTTCAATTTTGTATTTTTGCCAGAAGAAAGATCAGGGATGCGTGTTTATTTGTTGTTGTTTTTTCCCAGGGGTGATCGTATCGACCCAGTGGTCCTAGAATATTGAAAGAGGGCCGATTTGAACGGAAATTAAAATTTATACTGCCTTTTTAAGTGACCAAAAATACTGTAGGACAACTAGGCCCCCTCCCACACCCCTTTTTTCCCAAGATCATCCGATCAAAATTTGTGATAGTCATTTTGTTCAACATAGTTGAAAGGCCCACTAACTATGCCTTTGGAGATAACATGACCCTCCAGAGCCTCTGGGTATAGGTCTTTAAGTTATAAAACATGCCCAGTGTTTACGTATAGTATTTGTTATTCAGGAGTTTGCATACACTTGTCGGGTAGGGGGGACGAATTTTCTGATGAGGGGGAATTTGCCAGAATTCCTATACGAAATTCTTTTATATATCTTATTTTGGCGTCCGTCAATTTTACGCGTGAAGATACCAAGGGTAATTGTCCGGGGTAAATTTTCCTTTGGATTGACATGCCTAGAGGATATTTCCGTGGGGAGGGTTTTTTTTCGTAGAGGTGGAACTCGATTTGCTGGTATTATTTAAGAACGATCAAAAATTAAATGAAAAAACAAGTTTTTTCAACTGAAAGTAAGGAGCAACATTAAAACTTAAAACGAACAGAATTTATTACGTATATAAGGGGGTTTCCCCCTCCTCAACACCTCAATCCATGCGCTAAAGTATGAATTTTGTCCAAATTCTCTAAGAACGACTCCTAAAACACAAGAGTTGTTTAATTAGAACAACAATAAGCTTTGTAAAAAGTTCTAAAAAACTTATTTTAATTATAATTTAGTCTACCTTAAATTGACTGGGTAGAAATATCTATATTAAGTCTTCGGCTCTGTATTGACTTGGATAAGTTGTCTCTGGTTGTTCATTATGTTGATTTGACTGAGTTGAATTATATTTGTCGTGTTTCTTATCTTGAGTTCACCAAGTTGATTTGTCTGTTTAGATTCTTCTCAGTTTAGCTGTATGTGTCTTGAGTGGAGTTGTCTTGATTGAGCTAGCTAAATCAGGTTTTCAGTATAGTGAGTTTTTTTTGTGCTGAGTATGACAGGTTTGAGTTTTTGATGTGTTGCTCTCTCCTAAATCACTCTTCAAAGTGGCAATTCACTTTCACCCCTCAGTTTTTCAGCACATTTTATCCCCCAAAAACACCTCCATGACTTTTCACATCATTTACTCGACTTTATTTAGAATCTACTCTTTTTTTGACTTGTTACTACGCACTCACCAAAGCACAAAAATAGAAACAATAGTTTTAAGATTAAATATGGTCAGACCGTGCTTCCCTGCCCCTTATTCCGACAAAATATAAAAAGAACTATGGTGACTGGGTGGAAGGGTGCTTTTAGCAAAAGACTTGGGCTTTTTCTTGTTCTCAGATTTCTGGTATTCTCCTCCCATTTTATATTGCCACCCACCTTCAAAATCATTGAAAATGCACGAAGGAAATCCCTGTTCTTTGTTCTTTGGTATCTACCATTCACAGGTGAAGGAATTCTTCAATACCCTCGTTTGCTTAATGGCACAATTCAAGCAGGTAATTGGAAAGAGCCTATTGTCTTTCTTTCCTTATTTGTGTTCCTATTAGTGTTCCCATTTGTGTTCCCATTAGTGTTACAGACAACAAACTTCTGTAGCTAAAGTGTTTTGCTTGAATATTAGCCTTACGAGAAGGCAGTATAAAAATAAAGTGCTAGTTTTCCAGAATTTTATAAATATAGGCAAATATCATGAGCCAGTTTGTTTGAAACAGTTTTTCAGAAATATGTTACGTAACCGCGAAGTAGTAATTTTCTTTCGTTTTAAGTTTTAACTTCGCTCTATACTTTCGTCAGAAAGACTTTGTTTTTTAAATTATTTTTTGTGACAACAATCCTTATTTTTTTCGACTTAGGCAAAGAAACTATTTAGTTCAACATGAGTTTTTTTTAAATAAAATAGAGCACTAATTATAGGTTTAACTTCACAGCTCTTCTAAACTTTGCCTATAAATCTAGGATTTGTCACAAATATAGTTCATGGGGTATTTATCCTTGGTATTTTTGAGGAGTTGTAAATAAAAAGCTCAGTAACCGATGAAATTATTAAAAGAATTTAAGATATGTAGCTAATAAGCTTTACGGAAATTTGTATTTTTATTATTTTTGCTTTTTTGACTTTCACGTTTTATGACAATTAACCATTAAAAAGGAATCGGCGTTTGAAAGAGAATTCACATTAAACCAAAAAAAAACTTTTATGGAATATTCGAACCTGTGTTACCACGGCCACAAGGCAGAGCTGTTACTATTAGGCTATTAGTACAGGCAAACTAGAGTTTGACCCCAAACAAATAGCAACATAAATGATTTTTACACCGTGTTGTAGAGAATAAAAAGCTGAACAATATATCCAAAGTTGCACATTCTAGGTCGACGCAAAACAAGTTTTTTTGGCTTTTCGTGTCAATTTGTTCAGCTTTTTCAAAAAAATTAACTGTCGGTAAATGATAATTTTTCTGTATATGAAGTATCATCCCGATGTAAAATGAAGAGTGAGCCCAAAAATGAAAGCAAAATTGATGTACAATATACTAGAAAAAAGTTTCATAATCATCAATATGTGATTTTACCCTCCTCATCGTTGTGACCTCTTTTCCCCATACTATCAGAAGGCAACTATTCTGACATAAAATGATGAGCTGAGCCCAACAATCAATTTACACTGATGTAATGTCTTCTAGAAAACCCGTTTCATATTCATCATTATGATTTTTTTTTATTTTCATTTGACATGTTTCTTTTAGCACTTGTTGCCCACCAATTCGTCGATTGTTGGTAAAAATAAATTGCAACAGAAATTATTTTTACACCATGTTGTAGAGGGAAAAAAGCTGAACAACATATCCGAAGGTAAACATTCTAGGTCGACGCAAAACTAGTTTTTTTTTGCGTATTGCTTCAGTTTTCTCACTTTCTCAACAACAAAAAAAATAGGTTTTGGTAATTGTTCGTTTTTCTTGAACTGAACTATTATTCCGATATAAAAAGACGAGATGAGTACGAAAATGGAGTCAAATTTTGTTTACGGTATATAAAAAAGTTTCATAATCATCAATATGAGATTTTTACGCTTCTCGTCGTCGTGGCCCCCATTTTTTTTACAAGACCATCTTTCGCTGGCTAAATTGTCGGTTTTCAAATCTAATAATTAGTTAGCCTGAATCTGATCGTCGCTGGCTCCATCACCTGATGGGTTGGCCTAAAAAAAGTGATTGCAAGATGTTTATTAGAACATTAACAATAGGCCTATTAGAAAAGGGAAATCATCTATGAAATTAGTTTTCAGCAGCCGACATTTAAAATCCCTCTTAGAATAAACTGTTATCAACACATTGACTAGTCTTTACCACTGATAAATTTATCGAATCAACTTCATGAACATTTGAAAGAACGAATCAACAAACTCCAACTAGTTTGCACAACTTATTCTATTAATTCAGATATCTAAACTTAAACGTTCTCCTCATCGTTGTAGCTTTCGATTCTTGGACAGTTAGAACATGCTGTCCCTTTGCACGTTTTACACGCTGCAGTGCAAGCAAAGCCGTTTCTAAAGCAGCTGAGCTATATTCCAGCTGCCAGGAGGACTTCACGATTTTCAGAAGCAGGCTAAGGACTTGTAGGACGTCAGTAGTCAATGGATACAACAATTCATCTTTATTTTTCCAACCCAATTCGTCGGCTTTAAGTTCAGGATCTCCACTCCATACCTGAACTTGGTAGAAAACCCTGTAACTGTGGAATTTAGCCACATAAGAAGTTTGTGGTAACTGTTCCAGTGGTGGATCCAGGGGGAGGGTGAGGGAGGCGTGTGCCCCCCTAACGTCGTCTAAAGTAGGGTAATTTACTTAGTTAACGTAAGTATGCGTTAATTAAACTTGCTACTAACGCAAGTTTATCAGATTGACCTATTTTGCCCCCCCCCCTAAAACAATCCTGGATCCGCCCCTGAACTGTTCTGGGTGGACGAACACAATATCAGTAGTTACGTTCTTTTTAAAAACTTCCCTGCGGAGTTCATTCAGATTTCTCCCTTTTGATGAGTCATATATCATAAGCATAGCGTCTTCCATAGCAACCCTTACTTCCCCCTTCGAAGCTGACTTCAGCATGAAAACTGCAGCTGATGTATGAAAATTGTCATTTGTCATTAGCTTCTTGAGAGCAAGGCCTTTTCCCACACTGTGAATCCGTGAAGTAGAGTCACAACCTAAGATAGTGTGAGCAAAAGGAATTAGATGACATGTCTCTTGGCCCAGCTTCTCTTTCAATTTGTGAATATCCCATATTCGGGGAGCTTTGTTTGACTTTGGCTCAGGTGCAAAGAATAGTTTCTTGCTTGATAGGTCACCATGATAACACAATAGAACCAAAAGATCAGTATCATCTCCAATGACGGCAGTGTCGTAATACCAGGAAGAATCAACAGCAGCTTGCACAATTGGGACATTGAGGCAATTGGGGCAATACTTGGGGCCTGGACTATGACGAAGCACTTTGATTGGAGATAAACAGCGTCTGCGCAGATAAACCTGGCCTTGTTTTTCTTGCTGGACAAATCTCATCCTTTTTTACTTTCAGCTGCATATCTGATGTGAAGAAGATCTCACAGCCGATTATACGACTTCTATTCGACTGGGCCTTAGCCTTTGAAGTAGCACCGCCATAGTAGCCGTTGAACACAATAGTGGCAGATGGATACTTTTGGGTCACGTAAGTAGCATACTGGTCAACGATTTTGGAGTATCGTTCGTTTTTGGCCGATGAAATTCTGTGCAGAGGAGCTCCACCGTCGATGATATATTGAATGCCTTTGGAGAGCGGAGGTCCAATCTTTTGCAATCTCCACCTGAATTCTGCTTTGTAGTAATTTGAACTGCCTGTTGTTTTCGTCGAAAGGCAAAATCAACGACCAGCTTTCCAGACATGGAGTCAATGATTTTTAGGCCTAAATCTCTAGCAGAATCAGCGTTGGCAGATTCGTAGGCTGTCAGACCGTTGGTGATGTTTCATAGTAGAAGATCCCCGTTAAATGGTGATCCTTTTCTAGGAAATTGATAACGATCTGGGTGTCTTTTACAATCTCTTTGCTACCTCGGCTCGGACGTTTCCTTATGTTGTTCACTACTTCCATAGAAAGCCTGTGACATAGCCTCCATCAGAAGATTTAGTGCAGAGCAGACTGGTTGAGACAGAACCCATAGAGACATTTGAACCTCTGTCATACTACTTCCATAGGTAAGGCCACCAGCCATTTTGAGACAACGCATGAGCTCCTGCTCAATGACAAGATCCGTTGAGAGCCCAGCCCAGAATCTATCAGAACGTCCTGATCACATGCATCCCATTCTGGAAAGCTTCATAAACGGCAGGATGGATTTCTTGGAGCTTGACCATTCGCTGGATGTAAAGCTGGCAGGATTTTGTTTAATTGTCGAGCCCAGACGCCGCCAGATAAGTTAGCATGTCAAAAGTGGATTTTAAGTGGATATCCCATGACCCAGATCGTTCGGCTCTTAAGAAATTTCGCAGTACGGATACCATAGTATTGGAACCACAGTTTCAAGGCTCTGTACTGGAGCAGTTCCAGTCTCTTCCTATCGATAAAAGTGTATATTGATGAATATGAACGGGTTTTCTAGTGGACATTACATCAAGTTAATTTGATTTTTAGGGCTCAGCTCATTATTTTATGACAGAATAGTTGCCTTCTGATAGTATGGTGAAAAAGAGGTCGCAACGATGAGAAGAGTAAAATCACATATTGATGATTATGAAACTTTTTTCTGGTACATTGTACATCAATTTTGCTTTCATTTTCGTGCTCAACTATTCATTTTACATTGGGATGATGCTTCATATATAGAAAAACGAACATTTACCGACAATTCTTTTTTTTAGAAAAAAACTAAAAAATTGACACGAAAAGCAAAAAAAAAACTAGTTTTTACGTCAACCTAGAATTGGCAACTTTGGATATGTTGTTCAGCTTTTTTCCTCTACAACATGGTGTAAAAATTATTACTGTTGCAATTTGTTTTTACTAACAATCGACGAGTTGGTGGACAATAAGTACTAAAAGAAGCATGTCAAATGAAAAAAAAGTGTATATTGATAAATATGAAACGGAATTTCTAGTAGACATTACATTAGATTAATTTGATTTCCGGGCTCAGCTCATCATTTTATGCCAGAATAGTTGACTTTTGAATGCATGGTGAAAAAGAGGTCACAACGATGAGAAGGGTAAAATAACATATTCATGATTATGAGACTTTTTTCTGGTACATTGTACATCTAATTTTATTTAATTTTAGGGCTCAGCTCTTCATTTTACATCGGGATGATATTGCATATACAGAAAAACGAGCATTTACTGACAGTTCATTTTTTTTTAGAAAAAAAACTGAAAAAATTGACACGAAAAGCCTAGAATGTGCAAATTTGGATACGTTGTTAAACTTTTTTTTCTCTACAATATGGTATAAAAATCATTTCTGTTGCAATTTGTTGGGGGTCGACTTATATTTTTGGCTAGTTTGCCTGTAGTATATAGCGTCTTGTCCATAAGAGCCTGCTTTATAATATTTGCAGTTTCAAATCGTCGGTTTATGGTATGCTAGGATTTTAAGACCATAAGGTAACCTAGTTTTCAAAGTTTTATCACCACTCGATGACGCTTTTTAATGTTCTCTTGAACTAAATCAAACAGTTTGTGGCAACGAACTGTAAGTAAGGAGCGACCCGGCTCAACAGTAACCGAAACTTTAAAAAATGAAATTTTGATACCAGTAGATACATCGAAAGAATTGGATTTTTATGTTTATTTCAAATATATAAGTTTCATCAATTTTAGTCTTACCCATAAAAAGTTACGAGCCTGAAAAAAATTGCCTTATTTTCAAAAAAAGGGGGAAACACCCCCTAAAAGCGATATAATCTTAATGAAAATCAAACCATCAGATTCAGCGTATCCTAAAAACCTACTGTAGAAGTTTCAAGCTCATATCTGCAAAAATGTAGAATTTTGTATATTTTGCCAGAAGAAAGATCAGGGATGCATGTTTATTTGTTTTTTTTCCCAGGAGTGATCGTATCGATCCAGTGGTCCTAGAATATCGCGAGAGGGCTCGTTCGAGTGCAAATTAAAAGTTCTAGTTCCCTTTTTAAGTGACCAAAAATATTGGAAGGCAACTAGGCCCCCCCCCACGCTCATTTTTTCCCGAAGTCACCCTGTCAAAATTTTGATTTAGCCATTTTGTTCAGCATAGTCGAATATTTATTAAATACGTCTTTCAGGATGACTTCATTCCCACAGTCCCCCGGGGAAGGAGGGATATTCTATGATGGGGGAGGGGTCAGAGGAGCGTGTTACGTTGGAGGATCTTTCCACGGAGGATTTTTTCATGGGGGAAGGGATATTTCTATGAAGGGGGCGCCGGATTTTTCAGCATTATTTAAAAAACGATCAGAAATTAAATAAAAAATCAAGTTTTTTCAACTGAAAGTAAGGAACAACATTAAAACTTAAAACGAAAAGAAACCATTATGTATATGAGGGGTTTCGCCCCCTAGTCAATACCTCGCTCATTACGCTAAAGTTTTTTTAATACATTCAAAAGAGCTATCTATTCTGATTAAACGGGCTTTGTGATTCAGGGGTCATTCTTAAAGAATTTGAACAAAATTCGAACTTTAGCATAAAGAACGAGGTATTGACTAGGGAGCGAGCCCCTCATTACGTAATAATTTCTGTTCGTTCTAAGTTTTAATGTTGCTCCTTACTTTCAGTTGAAAAAACTTGTTTTTTTACTTAATCTAATATAAGGCACGCTAAAATGATCTATAGCTTTGAATTGAACCTGTAAACATCTCTCAACGATGTTGCCTGCATGTTAGTTCTGGTGACGGCAATCGAGGAGCAAGGGTTGCCCGGGGTCAACCCTTTGAAAAAATTTAAAAAAATACTTTTTTGTATTATTTCCAATGGAAGAGGCCCTTTTTTGGCATTGTTACGGAAAAAAACTGGAAGAACAACCCACCTTTTTTAGTGCAATATGACACTTTATGATGGCAATACCAAATCAACTTTATAATAACCGACTAGATATAAAAATTGGATTTAACGGAGCCCTTAAATAGCACTCTAGGGTGTTTCAGTGCCCCACCCGGCCTTTCCACCCGTAAAATGGCTACAAAATTGCGCTTTCTGGTTGCCAGATGGCACTCTATGATGGTAGTATGAATTTGTATTCATAAAAAGTGATTAAATATCAAAATAGCTTATAAATGAGCCCTTCAACAGTTTTTTTTATACCCCACTTTCGCCAAGGAAAAAAGTCAGAAAAAAGAGAATACATCAGTACTACCCATGCCAAATAAGATTTCGCCATTATTCAAGGTGGGGTTTTAAGAAAAGGAAACGATAAAAAATGGGGTTTTTAAGGTCAAACGAGATTACTGAATAAACAAACAAAGCGAATATTTCGAGAGGACAACCGCCTCTCTTCTTCAGCACGAAACAAAACAATATATTCAAGGAAAGTGCAGAAGAGAAAACCAACAAAACAAACGTGGAAAGTTAATGTGAAAAAAACAAAAAACCAATGAAAAACAAAAAAAAAGATGAATAAAATTCAATAAAAGCCAAAAAATTTATATTAATCAAAACCAAATACCTAACAACCATAAAGTGAGTCATTCGCCAATATCTGCGATTTGCACAAAATCCCAAAAATTTTGAGCTGACAACGACGGATACTGGCGAACAACTGAGAAATAAAAGAAACATTCATTCACTCAAAACAAAACGAACAATCAATTAAATAACTTGGAGAACTATGTCATCTGATTTCTGATTTTAATTATTGCATTCCTTGCAGATACCCTTCGACCTAAGGGGTTGTTGATGTGTTTGATCATATGATTGGGAAACTAGTTCAAGGTTTATTTCAGGGATTACTAAAGTATCGGCTTCTCTTTTGAAAAAAAACGAAATATGACTCGTTTATTCTTAAATCACCGGAATCTCTGTTCAAAGCTAGGCCTAAATGTTGGTATTTAAAAATTTCAGCCGCTTCCCTGTAGTACTGGACCAATACCTTAACTGTTTAAACTGTTTATTCAGTATTCTCGTAACTGTTTGTTTATTCAGTAGACCTTTGGCCTTAAAAACTCCATTTTTGATCGTTTCCTTTTCTTGCATAGTTACCCTTCATAAATCAACTGCAAATGGTAATGTTTTCTCACTAAAAAGTTTTCTAAAAAGCACAATTTTTAACTATTGGTTGTTATGGGCTGTAGTTCACTCTTCACTATGATACAGCTGTCACTGAGACTATATATAAAACAGTTCGTGGTAACGAACTGCAAGTAAGGAGCGACCCGGCTCAATAGTAACCGAAACTCTAAAAAAACGGAATTTTGATACCAGTAGATGCATCAAAAGAATCGAATTTTTATGCTGATTTCAAAATATATAAGTTTCACCAAATTTAGTTTAACCCATCAAAAGTTACAAGCCTGAGAAAATTGCCTTATTTTCAAAAAGAGGGGGGGAAACCCCCTAAAAGTGATAAAATCTTAATGAAAATCATACCATCAGATATTTCTATGAATAGGGGGCGCCGGATTTTTCAGCATTATTTAAAAAACGATCAGAAATTGAATAAAAAACAAGTCTTTTCAACTGAAAGTAAGGAGCAACATTAAAACTTAAAACGAACAGAAATTATTACGTATATGGGGTGGTTTGCCCCCTAGTCAATACCTCCCTCTTTACGCTAAAGTTTTAATTAGTACTTTCAAATAAGCTATGTATTCTAATTAAACGGCCTTTGTGATTCAGGGATTTGTTATTCGAACAAAATTGGAACTTTAACGTAAAGAGCGAGGTATTGACTAGGGGGTGAACCCCCTCATATACGTAATAATTTCTGTTCGTTTTAAGTTTTAATGTTGCTCCTTACTTTCAGTTGAAAAAACTTGTTTTTTTCTGTTTAATTAAATAGAAAACACGGTTTCAAAAAGCAAGTTTTTCAAGAAAAGCAAAGAATCATCCTGAAACCTGAGATCAGCAGAAATAAAGTGTCATAGTAAAACTAAATTAAAACGACAAGAAATTAAAAAGCATGACCAAATCAAACATACATTTAACAAATACTGTTCTATAGATGAATAAGCATATCCTAAAATGAACAGAAATTAAAAAACAATAAATATCTCAAACTTAAAATGAACAGAATTTACCAAAATAGATTTAGAACTACCACCCCCAAACCTTTAAAGGCTCTAGCGTGATTTTTTGGAGACTTTTTTTTTAATTAGCTTCTGTTCGTTTTTAATTGACAGGGTTTAATTGTAGGTTAATATTATGGGTATTCATGATTTCATTTTTAGCTCAACTTCTTAAAAAAGTAATTGTTGAGAAAATGAATATCCGAATATTCAGTCAAGCTTTTAATCAACAATAATTTTGTGCTATGATTTTTCAATAATGATTTTACTCAAATAATTTTGAGTGGGTAGAGGAGGTAATATTCCTCGTTCGAAGTTTAAGTTTGCATGATTATTTGTTTTTTACGGGGCTGAAGCGAGCCTAACCACCATCCTCACCATACCTTGGAAAATACACATACCTTTATCCAACAATTTTATAAAAGATATATTTACGCTATATTTTGTGGTAATTACCTGATCGCTTATGTGAATACATGTAATTACTGTATTTCAGTCTTAAAAAGGCTAATTTCAAAAATGCCACTGTTGGGATATTACTTAGTCCTTTATTAAAAGAGTTATCTAGCGTTGTTTAAAGAAATGTAATTTATCCTATTTTCGCACGTTTGAACATGTTTGAACTGTTTTTCGTATGTGGGCTTGAAATGTTTTCGTATGTGATACGACTAGGATTTGATTTTATGAAATCTACATCTATTTTTCAATTATTACAGGTTATGAAAACACAGTAGACGATTATAAACTAGCTCATAAACTAAATTCATTTGGCCCCTAATTTAAGAAAAAACACTTTTCATTTGAATGACTTCCCAAATACTTGATTAATTACGATAAATTTTGCTGAAGATGGATGGATACTTATTTAGAATCCGGTAAGCGCGCGAGAATTGTATTGGGAAGTTCAGATAGGCATAACCCGGAAATCCATATGAGACGCTGTATAAATAAAGGGTTTCTCACTCCGGGAACTATATTTAAACTTGGTTTTTTGGGGTTTAGGGAAACTAAAAGGTACCTAGGTTGGGTTAGGTTAGGTTGCGTATTTAATATATGCTTCGCTTTACCCCTGCCTCCCCTAATGTGCAAATATATAGCCCAAATTTGTA
>CM051260.1:23661888-23831888 GCA_027921565.1 Artemia sinica
CAAAAGCATTAGCCTCACTTGTAGCAGCAATCGTAGTAGCAGTAGTAGTAATCGTAGTAGTTGTGCACATAGTGCCTTTTAGTTAGTTCAAAATCTGTCTCACATATCCTGAAAGTTTCAAATTAGTGCTCTAAGCCGTTCCTGATATACCCTTGTTGCTGTTATACTCTTTTGATAATCTACATTGTCATAGTGTTTTTTGATTTAGTTCAACATTCTCTTAAACATTCGCTGAAAGCTTCACGTCAATACTTAGTTTCAGTAGTAGCAATAGTAGTAGTAGTAGCATTAGCAGTATGCACTTAGCACCTCCTCTTTTTTTAACATCTCCCTCAACACGCTCTGAGAGTTTCAACTTAATACTGTAAGCAGCTGCTGTGACGCTGCTGATACGTCCTTTTGACAACATGTATGTCCGTAGAGTGTTCCGTTTAGTTCAATATCCTCCCCAAAATATCTTGAAATTTTCACTGTAATATCCTTAGCTGGTGTAGTGCTAGAAGTAGCAGTCGTAGTAGCAGTAGTAGTAGTAGTAGTAGTACCAGTTGAAGCAGCAGTAGTAGCCTAGTAGTAGTATGCACATAATGTCTTTTGCTAGTTCGACATCCTCCTTAACACCACCCCCCCATATATATATTATAGCTATTATAGTTATTGCTTTGTTTCATAAAATGGCCAAAAAAGCCAATTTTTGGGATGCTATCTTTTTCCTTCATATATTTGGTAAAGTGGACAAGAATTTAAATTTTACATTCTATGAAGCTATGTCGATATTCTCTGAGTCAACTCTTTCGGTGCGAAACTAACCCTGTAAATTAATGACCCTGTTCGATGGATATTCAGTTGAAGCCTAATAGAATTATTGCTCATGAGTTGAAACCCTGTTCAACATGACCAAATATTGTTCAATAGAAGCGCCTGCAATTTTAGTTAGTGGCATAAAATGGCCCAAAAAAGTTAATTCAGTAATGAGCCATCTTTTTTTCGTTTGTAGAGGAACTAAAGAAACACTTGTGCTAGTGAGAGTGAAGCACTACCAACCAAGCTAGAAACTTTTAAACAATCTGAAGTTTAATTTATCATAATCTGGATCCAAAGTAAAGATCTATATTTATTGACCCCAAGATGATGTTTTCTAAAAAATAGGTTGATTTTATTTTGCATAAAAATATGCAAAAGTAAGGTAAGATTTATTTCTGAAAAACCTCTTTCATAAGCCAAGATTAGGCGAGTTTTCCCTTCTTAGTCAATAAATGCACAAAAAAAACCCACAAAAATCAAGCATATATAATAGCGCTAGCTCAATTTTTTTTGTTCAAAACGTCAAAGAGGTTGTAAAAACTATCAAAACAACAGAAACTCACAGGATTAAAAGGGAATAAACCTTTTAATTACAAAAAAAAATAAATGGATAAATGAATGAAACAAAAACAGAAAGATAATTTCATCTTGTCAAAGGGCAGTAGGAGGGAAGGGGTTTCACTTATTTAACATATCAACTATGTACAAGACGGATGCTCCTCTATATTTTTCAGTGAAATATTTTATTCGTGTAAGAAGGGGGATTTTTGCTGAAACAGAACAAGGGAGGCAAGTTCAAAGGGAGAAAAATTGACTAGGAAAAAAGGAAATTGACCAGGGGATAGGGCAAACGAAAGAAATTTTTATTCTCCTTACCTTGAGGCTGAACAGATTAGCTCACCGAATAAGGAAAACATATGGGACTTTACCCTCATTGAAAAGAATTTTTAGGCACCTTTTTTTTGGACTGGCTCTGTTCTATCTATTTTTGGAGTGGCCCAATAATTTGTGTTATTTTGAGACACGTGACTCTTTTGCCTTCGGGCGGATGTAAAGACAAAGTAAAAATGAGATTGAAGAAAAGAAAGTGTTTTAATATAGGTTTTGCAATTGGCTACATGATTTTGCCGGGTAATGCTGGAAGATTTTCGTCTTCTTTTTTTTCTCGGAGACTCTTTTGATTAATCTCTGTTCCTGAACCTTGTTCATTGTAAATTGAATTGGAACTGGCAAGTCTGCTGAGTTTAATGCTTAAGTTGAACATTAATCATTGAAAGTATTTACTATTTTTTTAAGGTGAGTTGAACGCCATCTCTCCCCTGATTTCGAATTTCTTTCTGGCTGCTTATGCACTTGTGAACTTTTCTACCTTCCACGTGAATTTAATTAAGCCTGTTGGCTGGAGACCTACTTTCCGGGTAAGAGTTTTTATTCTTTATTTTTCAGAAATTATACAACGAGCATTGCTGCAGGCCCGGGAAAATAATCAACCTTTAAATTGGAAAAAATTCCATATATGGGAGAAAAACGACTAAAAGTATTGGTTTTGAAAGGATTTTCCAGGTTTTTGAAATGTTTAAGAAAATAAATATTTTTGATGTTAATCTAGAACTTTTAGTTTCCACTAGAACTTTTAATTTCCACTAGTAACACTAGAATTTTTAATTTCTGTTCTAACGATCCCTCCCATAACATTCTAGGACCACTGGGTCGATACGATCACCCCTGGGAAAAAAAAACAAAAAAAAAAACCAAATAAAGACGCATCCGTGATCTTTCTTCTGGCAAAAAAATGCAAAATTCCACATTTTTGTAGATAGGTACTTGAAACCTCTACAGTTGGGTTCTCTTATACGCTGAATATGATGGCGTGATTTTCATTAAGGTTCTATAACTTTTGGCGGGTCTTTCCCCCTTTTTTCGAAAATCAGCCAAATTTTCTCAGGTGCGTAACTTTTAGTGCGTGGAACTAAACTTGATGAAACTTATATATTTGAAATCAGCATTAAAATCTGATTCTTTTGATGTATCTATTGGTATCAAAATTCCGTTTTTTAGAGTTTCGGTTATCATTGAGCCGGGTCGCTCCTTACTTACAGTTCGTTACCACAAACTGTTTGATCTTTTGTGACTAATCTTTTTTTCCGAGTATATTTTTAATGATTATCTATTGTTAAAATAATATGTAAAGGGTCATAAGTAAAATAAAAGGTGATAACTTTTTATATGTATGAAGTTCAGGTTGAATGGAGGATGTTGAAGGGTACGGACTCAAGGGCTTCGCTTAGGGCTCTCAATCTCGCTTTCCTGACGAATGCTTAACTTAGGATAGGCTAAAAAACAGTAATCGATAAATAGCAGATAGCATTGGTGGTATATCTTTTCAGCAATAACACCAGTTTCCATTCCAAAGTGAGGTTCAATCCCGCCTTATGGGGCTATAACGAAAGAAAGGTTGAGATTGCTAGGGCCCGTTTTGCGGATGGTTGTGGATAGATTGCCAAAGATTGTCCTTTTTGGCCAACCGTCTAGGGCTAAACTGAAACCAGGTCGTCTGTGGTTGGCCTAGGAGGATGTCACAAAGATAGATTTAAATGAAATGGGAACTTCCTGGGAGGGTGTAAAGAGGGAGACTTTGAGTAGATTGGGATGGAGGAAGAGAATGCGTAGCTGTGTTGGCCTCAGGTGGCTTAGTGTTGCGGTGAGTTAATAGTAGTAGTATTTCTACTACCTACCTACGACGTACAATTATTGAGGTTCCCTTTAAATTACTGGTATTTATATGTTCGAAAGTTTATCGGTGCAACCTATTGTGCCCCCCCCCCCCGCTAAAGAAAATCCTGGATCCGCCCCTGAAACACAGCATTCTTTTCAGTTATCTTATGCTCTCGAAGTTTATTTTATACTGTTGAGTCTAATGTATTTTATTTTATATTCATTAAATAGGTTACTAAATATCCAACCCAAAAAGTAAGGGAAACTTTATGAATTAAAAATTACGCTAGCATTAAAGAAAATTATTAGCACCATCTATTTTTCTTGATTTTTTCTTCTATAGTCTATCCTTAACTGCTGGACACTTGTCATTTTCGGTGGCTTAATTCTAAAAAAGAGCAAAGAACAAAGAAATATATCACCTGTAGAAATCAGCTCTAGCCTACTTAATTAGCTTTGGATTTTAGCAAATTATCTTAGGCCTACTTTTGGTAGACGAGCTTTTGACTTAAGCAATCCTTGAAAATAGAAAAAAAATGCTGGATAATTGAAGATTTCATAGAATTATCAGCTTCAACAATTTAATATTGTAATATAAATAATCCAATTTTTCTTGGAAATTTCTACTTGTCCAATGTAAGCGGCAAACGCTAAACTGTCACACAGTCTTGCCCCAGTGCAACTCGTTTGTCATTCTTTGGTCTTATTTACACTGAAAAAAAAAATCACTATTATACACCATCTGTTAATGGTAAGCTTCTGAGGTAAGAAAAATAGAGACAGCAGTATATGTACCTATTTATTAGGCTGTATATTATCGTCTTCAAAACAAAAGAACGTATTGCATTTAATTTTGTTAAAAGTAGGTTTCGAAGCTTGATAAATTCCTCTTGTAGATTTATATGTAATGGCCACCTCTTTAGGGATTAATACAATCATGCGGGTATTATCCGCTCATAAGTTTACTTACAGCTACGAGTTTATTATTCTGTTGTTATTTCTTAAACAAGAAAGAAATTAAATACTTAAATGTTTATTAGCTGCATGAAATTGCAATTGCATTAAAATGTTAATGTTTCCACTAGTAATTTGCCAGATTTGTGTCAAAATTCATTCAGCAAACTATTGTTTTACCAAAACTACTTCTTGTTCTACTAGTAAACAGTATAGAGTGTTGTTAACTCATAAAAGTGGGATCTGGCAACAGTTCGACACTAAATCATAAGTGCCATCTAGTATCTGGCGTCTCTTGGCATTTTTATAGTGTACTAATTAACTAAAATAAGTGTAATCAGTGTAACTGGCAAACTCAATATAGTAGTAAGTTTCTAATTTCAGTTTCTGAGAAAATAGCAACTATGAAAGTTAAAAAAATGCCAATAAAACGACAACCGTTAGAGAGTGGGGATAATCTTTTATTGTTGATGCTAGCACCAGTTTCGGCTCTTGTAAGTTCCCCCTACTTTTTGGTGGGCAGTTTCTAGTTGGCTTCCAGTCAACAACATTACCAGGTTTCTCTATTCAACACACTAATTGCAATTCAGACTACATATTATATTGTGAATTTAGTTTTCCATTAATGTTAATACTAGTAAAAGAAATCCAGGAAAAAAACGTCATTTTTTTGTGTATGTGTGTTACAGTTAATTAAAAAAAATTGTACTTCCAGGTTAAAAACTAAAAATAATATCAAACATAAATGCTTGGAAAAATATGTTCGAAGGGAAACTCTTAAAGTAGAAAGACATAAAAAAAACATTTTTGCCCTCTGTCACCTAAAATCTATTTGTATCTGAAAGCCCTGATTAAAAAAATGTTCTTTTGATTGTTTCAAAATGATGAAGTTTTTAGGGCAGTATTAAGTTCTTGTCAGTGGTGCCACGTTTTAAGATGAAAATGAATGTAAAAAGTCAAACATTAACAATCAGTTATTTTTTAAAGATTGCTGCATTTTATTAGTTAATGCCTACTGACTACTACATTTTCAACAAAAAACTACACGGTACTGTTCTAATATCTGTACAACACGCGATGCATCCACTCGACAAAAGCAAAGATCTGACGCTATCTCTTGCCGTATAAACAAGTATTCAGGGGTTTCTCTCTCTGGGAGCTATATTTAACATTTAGTTTTCTGGGGTTTAGGGGGGGGGAGCCTAGTTTATGCTACGTATTTAATATATGCTTTTCTTTATCCCCCGCCCCCTAATGTGCAAATATATAGCCCAATTTTGTTCATAAAGTATTATATTTTGTTTTATTTCATTAGCACTAATCGAACTTCATTTCTCGTCTGTTGTACAGATATTAGAACAGTACCAACTGCACACTATTAAACTGTTTGGTGGCATACTATTGTTTTTGCTGATTTCTCACCGCATTTACTTCTTTGTAAAGCTATTGTCCACTCCTAAAAAAGCCTACGTAACTGCATTAAGTCTTTTCAATTAAAATTAAATCCTTGTTCTTTTCTAATTGTTATTGCATAAAAAAACAAGTTTTTCTAACTGAAAGTAAGGAACGACGTTTAAAACCTAAAATGAACAGAAATTATTCCGTATATGAAAGCGGCTGTCCCTCCTCAACGCCTCGCTCTTTACGCTAAAGTTTTTTATGTTTCAAAAAAATAGATTTATGAGAAAGTCAAACTTTAGCGTAAAGAGCGAGGCGTTGAGGAGGGGAAAGGCCCTCTCATATACGGAATAATTTCTGTTCGTTTTAAGTTTTAACGTCGTTTCTTACTTTCAGTTAAAAAACTTTTTTTTTTATTTAATTTTTGAACGTTTTTGAATTAACGCAGATTCTGATTTTGACTCACCGTAGATGAATAATTAAAAAACAAATTTCATATTCATTTTACTTTTATTTGGTTAAATGGCTTTCTCGAAACTTGTTTAATTTTATTTACGAACGGTTTTATTTAGTTTTCTGGGGTTTAGGGGGGGGGAGCCTAGTTTATGCTACGTATTTAATATATGCTTTTCTTTATCCCCCCGCTCCCTAATGTGCAAATATATAGCCCAATTTTGTTCATAAAGTATTATATTTTGTTTTATTTCATTAGCACTAATCGAACTTCATTTCTCGTCTGTTGTACAGATATTAGAACAGTACCAACTGCACACTATTAAACTGTTTGGTGGCATACTATTGTTTTTGCTGATTTCTCACCGCATTTACTTCTTTGTAAAGCTATTGTCCACTCCTAAAAAAGCCTACGTAACTGCATTAAGTCTTTTCAATTAAAATTAAATCCTTGTTCTTTTCTAATTGTTATTGCATAAAAAAAACAAGTTTTTCTAACTGAAAGTAAGGAACGACGTTAAAACTTAAAACAAACAGAAATTATTCCGTATATGAAAGCGGCTGTCCCCTCCTCAACGCCTCGCTCTTTACGCTAAAGTTTTTTATGTTAAAAAAATAGATTTATGAGAAAGTCAAACTTTAGCGTAAAGAGCGAGGCGTTGAGGAGGGGAAAGCCCCTCTCATATACGGAATAATTTCTGTTCGTTTTAAGTTTTAACGTCGTTTCTTACTTTCAGTTAAAAATCTTGTTTTTTTTATTTAATTTTTGAACGTTTTTGAATTAACGCAGGTTTTGATTTTGACTCACCGTAGATGAATAATTACAAAAAAAATTTCATATTAATTTTACTTTTATTTGGTTAAATGGCTTTCTCGAAACTTGTTTAATTTTATTTACGAACGTTTTTATTAGTAATAGATATACGTAACTTATAAATTAACTTACGTAACGAACTTCTATATTCATATATTTTTAATACGTATATTAGGGGATCGCCCCCTAGTCAGTACCTTGCTCTTTAAGCTGAAGTTCGAATTTTGTTCCAAATCTTTAAAAATGACCCCTTAATCACAATGACCGTTAGTTAGAATAAATAGCTCTTATGAAAGTACTAAAAAATCTTTGGATTAAAGAGCGAGGCATTGACTAGGGGTTGAACCTAATCATATACGTAATATTTTCTGTTCGTTTTAAGTTTTGATGTTGCTCCTTACTTTCAGTTGAAAAACTTGTTTTTTTTATTTAATTTCTGATCTTTTTTTAAATAATGCTGGGAATTCCGGCACCCCCGTCATAGCAATGTCCCTCCCTCCATGATAACTTCCTTCATGGAAATATCCTCCAACATAACCCCTGACCCACCATCCTCCCCCACTACCAGAAAAAATCCCCCCTGAAAACGTCTGTATACTTCCCAATAACCAATACTATATGTTAACATTGGGTAAAGTTCATAACTTTCAACCCTCCCCCCGGGACTAAAGGGGATTCAGTCATTCTAAAAGACATAGTTATCATATTTTCGACCATGCTGAACAAAATGGCTATCTCAAAATTTTGATCGGGTGACTTTGGGAAAAAATATGTATGTGGGAGGGGGCCTAGTTGCCTTCCATTTTTTTGGTAACTTAAAAAGGGCACTAGAACTTTGAATTTCCGTTCCAATGAGCTCTCCCACAATATCCTAGGACCACTGGGTCGATACGATCACCCCTGGGGAAAAAAACAAATAAACACGTATCCGTGATCTTTCTTCTGGCAAAAAATGCAAAATTCCACTTTTTTGTAGATATGAGCTTGAAACCTTTACAGTAGGGTTCTCTGATACGCTGAATATGATGGTGTGATTTTCAAAAAAGTTCTATAAGTTTTAGGGGGTCTTTCCCCCTTTTTTCGAAAGTCAGCCAAATTTTCTAAGGCGCGTAACTTTTGATGCGTAGAACTAAACTTGATGAAACTTATATATTTGAAATCCGCATTAAAATCTGATTCTTTTGAAGTATCTATTGGTATCAAAATTCCGTTTTCTAGAGTTTCGGTTACCGTTGAGCCGGGTCGCTCCTTACTTACAATTCGTTACCACGAACTGTTTGAAAATATACGAGATTTTAAGAAAATTTAGGATAGAGAAACGGGTTTAATTTAAATCAAGCAGTGAACAAAGCGTACTAAGAACAAACACAACAAAAAATCTTGATTAATAAAAAAAAAATCCGAATATTTCAACTCAACATCCGGAAGCCTTTATCAACAGTAAAAAAAAGAAAAAAAGAGAAATAACAAAATAATTTGAATCATCTAAATAAAACACAAAAAAAACACAATAAGAAAGAGAGAAAAAAGAATAAAAGACAAAAAAATAAATAAAACTCACATTTTAATAAAACTTCCTCATTACTGCTTAACTGTAGCACAGAACAGAAACACCAAAATTTGTAGATTAAACTTTCTTGAATTCTTGTTAATGGAAAAGCAGTGTGGTCTGAGAAATTATCTACTTAAAATATTCATGGTTGTAAATGTTTAACGTAACTACTGAAATTGGATTTAAAGTTAAAATCTTATGCCAGTGCTTCAGCAAAATGTTGAAAGTGCATACTACTTACTTTACGGTGATTTTTGAAAGCCACGACCTCTTAATAGTGACATTTTTTCTTAGTTAGTAGGATATAAGTGCTTGTCACTTTTTCCTATTTAGGTGACATATTTGAGAATTCTAAGTATATCCACTTCACTTCCAAAAACTGCCACAGTGCATCCGTAAATTGCCACCGTAGCTTTGATAATTAACTAAAATATTTTTTTCCAGAATTTAGCACCAACTGATCGATGTTCTTATGATTGCTTATGAGTTTTATTAATTTTTTTAGCTCCGTATGATGAGCTATCAATAATTTTTATTGGCTCTATGTTCTATTCAATTATTCCTATTTTTCATTGATAAATTATTCAACTACATAGATTTGAATTTTCAGTATTACAATGGCTGGGTCAGTCTATTTGGTGCAATACTGTGCATCTTTGTGATGTTTTTAATGAGCTGGGTAACTGCACTGATCACATTCGCTGCCTTTATTGTCCTCTACCTTGTGGTTGTCTACAGAAAACCTGGTAAGTAACATATTCATTGTTTTTTATTGTAAATTTTTGTTGAGTTCAGCTTAAATTTTCTTGACAATAATGATTTAAGGTTTGCCATAAGAGCAAAAGAACATATTTTATGATTTGAGTGCCAAGTGGGTATAATTAGTGCACAGTGGTCAATATCTGGACAAGTAAGAGTAATACAACGTTAAAAATGTTTTAGTATCAAACGCTTCATTCTTAATATTGTATATTATACAATAGAGATACAAGGGAATCTCTATTAAACTGTCCCTGGTCTTAATTCTGAAGCATAAACATGCTTCAAAATAAAATGACCAGTGAAAAAGGTGAGGTCCTAAGAGCCCTGATAATTTTTTCGAAGGTGAAGATTTTATTTTTAGGGGACGAACTTTAGAGATATTTAGTTTCTGAATCCCCCTCCCCCCAACCATCCTCTTCAGCCTTTGTGAAGGTAAGAATATGACACTATATTTATTAACTACCGATCCATTATAATATTTAAAATAACAGAAAACATCATCAATATGGATAAATATACGTTAAGGCTAGCCTACAATACTACCCCTACTATTAATAACCCACTCCCACATAAGCCATCTAAAACCAGCACAGCTTCACAAGATGCTCCTTTTTTGGTGAATTTTAGTATGATCAGGTACAATCAGGACTGTACCCAGGATTTTTTTCGGGGCGAAGAGGGGGGGGGGGGTTTACTAAAAAAAAATTTCGGGGGGGGGGCTACACAAAAACAACTCAAAAAACGCATACAAAATTTGTTTATATCCATTTTTGTTACGGTTTTACGAGTCAAACAAACAATACGGGGGGGGTTCAACCCCCCTAAACCCACCCCTTCTGGATACGGCCTTGAGTACAATTAATCTGGTATTTGGAAAAAACAGAATGAGTGAATGGGTTATAAGCAAAGACGTATAACTGCTTTTATTATGTAAAGCTAACTGAAATAATTAAATGACAAGTTCAAAAAAAGTTCTGTTTCATAAATAGTTTTACTTTAATTACAGTGTAGACATAACAAAAGGGGACACTTTTTAATTTAAGACGTTAACTATGGCTCAAGAAACTATCTGTGAGAGTTTGATTTAGGGGTTAGCTGTGGTTATAGTGAAACCTTATATACTCCTGAAATTGTCTGCTCCTAAGAGTTGCAAGCTACTTCGACAATTTAAATCCTAAATAGGTTCAGCTGGTTATAAGAATAATTGCTTTATTTAGTTATTTTGTTAAAATGAGCTTGATTAAGACGCTATGAGAAAGAAATATGCTTATCCAGCTTAACAATCTGTTTTGAAGCTGCCTTTTATGATGTCGTAATTTTCACTCTCAAATTCTGCTTTCTTTTTTTCTGCTCTTCCCTGAAAACTAGGTCTTTCATAAAAAATTGTGATGAAAACTATAGTAGATCGGGGCCTTCACAGATTCACATCGTGAATCTGTTTTCTTACCTTTCGAAGCTATCTTTAAAAAAACATGAAAAATGAATGAAGGGGTAGACCCAAATTTGCACACAAATAAATTGCCCCTAAGTGCTGATTTTAATACCGTTTTCTTCAATTCAGAGGTCAACTGGGGCTCAAGTACTCAGGCTCAGACATACAAATCCACTGTGGATTCAGTTTATCACCTCATAAACTTAGAAGAGCATGTGAAGAATTATCGTCCCCAAATCTTGGTATTAACTGGTCATCCTGCATCAAGAACCCCGTTGGTAGACTTTGCAAATCTAATCTGCAAAAAACAAGGTTTTATGCTATGTGGACACATTAGTAAGGTTCGTATTCCAACTTCGAAATGTTCTGTTTATGAATTTACAAGCTGAAGACCCTGTCCTCCGTCAGTTTGATTAAGCTACCGCGTACTAGACATATACAGAAATGTACCCTAAGATTACCGTAAAGGACCTATTCCATTTCTCCGGAAATGTAAAAACTTCGGTAAATAAAATATCAAGCCCCTACCCCATTCCCCGTAAAATAATGTCTTATTCCCTCTTTCTGAAAGAGTTTAGATTGTATACATCTATATTTTCGGTCCATTTTTTACATTTGACAATAACCGTCAAAGTTTACCCATCCTGTAAACATATATATATATATATATATATATAATATATATATATATATATATATATATATATATATATATATATATATATATATATATATATATATATATATATATATATATATATATATATATATATATATATATATATAATATATATATATATATATATATATATATATATATATATATATATATATATATATATCTATATATATATATATACTTATAGTTGTTATATAAAGTTAAACCTACATATATAAACATATGTATAGTTATAGTTTAGTTATTATATATATATATATTTAAACATACATGTATGCATATATATGAATCTAAATATAGTTGTAGTTATAGTTATTATGTATAGTTGAGCATACATATATAAACATATATAGTTCTAAAGCGAAGTGAAGTGCTTTGCAATTAACTGCTTATATTCGTTAATTTATTGATTGACGAACTTAGACATTGGTTTGTCTTAATATTGCTTTATCTTTACAATTGTAGAGAGAAGGGAAATATAACATTTAAATTCTGGTTCTGTAGAGACAAGGACATATCTAACGGTAAAGAATAGAAATTATTTTTCTAAAAATGTAAACATTGATAGCTATAATTTAAAATTTTTCCTTTTGACAAAGGGTTTAGTTTATGATATACTTTGTTGAACTAGCTATTCAATCAGACAATTTTAACTGTTAGTTGTGTCATCTTAAATTATTCAAAACACATGAAACAGACGTTTTTAATTTAGATTTCGGGATTCTAACATAGATTGGAGTATATATCCCAGTCACAAGCATATTCAATTAACTACTAATACTACTAACAACTCACCGCAGCACCAAGCCGCCTGAGGCCAATACAGCTGCGCACGCTCCTCCTTCATCCCAATCTATTCAAAGCCTCTCTTTTTACACCCTCCCAGGAAGTTCCCATTTCCTTTAAATCTTTCTTTATTACGTCCTCCCACCCCAGACGAGGACGACCTGCTTTCCATTTAGCCCTTGACGGTTGGCCGAAAAGGGCAATCTTTGGCAATCTGTCTTCCTTCATCCACACAACGTGCCCTAGCCACCTCAACCTTTCTTTGATTATAGCGCTAGAGAGCGGTATTGAACCACATTCAATTACAACCCATTATAAATTTAAATATAAAACACACTCTTGATATACTATTTTTAACGCTTTATTTTTCACTGAAGAGAAAAATGTCATCCACAATCAAAGAGGGGCCATAACATACAGCTGGTTGAAAGCACACAAAACCAGCTCTATTTATACTCAGGTGGATAGTTCAGACCTAGGCAATAGTTTTGATACTTTGCATTCCCTTCAAACTATTTCCCTCACCCTCCCCCTCAAATTTCGGACTTCTTAGATTTGTGTGAATATATAAATTACTACCATGTTCAAGTGACTTCTACAAAAAATAAGGATATAAATCCTGAACTTTGTCTCTTTCATTAAACAGGAAACGTTCACCCAACGTCAAAGAGAGGCCATAACACGCAGTGCATACGGCTGGTTGCAAGCACACAAGATCAGGTCCTTCTATACTCTTCTAGACAGCTCAGAAATAAGCAACGGAGTTAGTGTACTGATACAATCAAGTGGACTGGGCAAAATGAGACCAAATATTGTGATGATGGGTTTCATGGCAGACTGGGCAACTCGAGATCCAAATGAACTGAGTGAATATTTTGAGGGAATACAGTAAGTTTCTTTTCATTCCGTTATTTTAACTCTCTTTATTTTATACTAATCCTCTAAATATTACGAAGATCTGATTAAAAATAGAAACTGTACTAGATTGTAGCTAAGATCGAAAACGTCGTGACAGTAATTGAGTGTCATGTACACCATTGCTTAAAAAAGACAAGTTATAGACTAAAGATACCAGCAGTGTTAATTAGGGGGGATGTGGTAGCCAGTGCTCTCTTAGAGGTTTTCCCCCCTCCCCTGTTTGAAAATGACTTTTCAGGGCATTTTCGTTAAAAATGCCTTTTTTGGTATTTTCATTGAACAAATAACTAAAATGCTCCCTCCTAAATATTTACAAATTAATTTTGCCCCTCCCCCTTAAAGTTTGTGAATTCACACCATTGGAAGAAACATAGAAAATACTTTTTATACGTAAATAAATAATACAACATTCTTTGTGACTTGTATCTCTTTTTGGCGTACTATGGCGAAACAGGGTTTCAATTGTGAAGGTAAAAACAATCCAAAGAGGATAGCTTCACATACATGGGTAGTACTGTTAGTAAAGATGGTGGATGTATTAAATATAGCTAAGGTTGATATGCGCAGGACAATTTTGCGGATGAAGGGTGACAAATTGCTAAAGATTCGCTCTTATGACTATCCATTTGGGGTTAAACAAATAGCAAGTCGTCTCCGAATAGAGTGAAAACAGATCTAAGAAAGGATTTAACGGATCAGAAATTCTTTGGCGGGTGTAAAAAAGGAGGCTATGAATAGACTGGCATGGAAGCGTTCGCAGCTGTGTTGGCCTCAATTATGACTCTGAAACATGTTCATTTGTCCATCTTCTCCAGAGGAACTGTTTAAGGATAGTTTTGGATACTTGTTTTACTAACTCTTAAAAAAAATATAGAAAAACATATCTATCTATAAACAATCTATAAAAAAAAAATATGGTCTGACCTTAATTCCTAAGGCTACAATGAAAGGAAGGTAAAAATAGCTAGACTACATATTACAAATAAGGGTTAATAAGTGCCATAGATTGGGCTATTTAGCCATTCATATTGGGGCAAATAAAAGCAGTTCGTCCCCGACTCTGCTGGGAAGGGGTCATAAGAAAGGATATAAAGTTGAAATATGAAAATTTGAACTTCAAATGAAGGGGTAAAGAGTAAGCTACGAATTGATTAGGGTAGAGAAGGAGCGTGCGCCACCTCATGGGCCTCAGGTGAGTTGGTGCTGCAATAATTTGTCTGTACCAATACCCTGTCGAGCAAAATCAGCTTATGATGCAAGATCTAGTATGCTTTGCAGTTAATTTCAAAAGTTCATAACCGTTGGACCGTAAATTTTTTGATATTAAAACTGTGGTAAATATTTACGATGCAGAGTATACATGAATAGACCTTTCCACAAATTACTTTTTCGCTTGATTTTCAAACCAACCTCCTTAAAGAAGGATCAGAAGATGATGAGGAGATTATCTAAAATATTGATATAAAAAGATGAGAACGGGAAAAAATTATTCCACCAAAAAGAATGGTTACAGTTGCCACAATTTCAACACAGAGAGTAATCTTGCGAAAAAGGAAAAACCAAAAAGATTTTCCTGCCATTATTGTCTTAATATCAGTAGCCAAGTTGAGAATTCTTAGAAGACTCTATTTTTGGAACACACTTATTTTGGAATACGCTAATATTTTGAATACTTTTTGGAATACCCCTAACCAATAAACTTTGCACGTAATTCTGCTGATTGTGACGGTATCTTGTGGACTTCAACTTTCTCGAAGCCCACAGCATTCCAGAAGCCCATGGATATTACTGTTTAGTTGTTATTTGTAATTCTATTTTTTGTTCTAAAACACAGCATAACTAAGCAATTTTTTTTGCTATTACAAGCGCACAAACCATAATAGCAGCTTTCGCTTATTTTGACTAAAGCAATAACAAATAATCAGGGAGCATTAGTGATAAATAGTTTCTAGAACGTACCAGAAATTCCTTAGAAACTCAATCAATTGAAGAAGTTATTCATAACCAATTCGTATTTTTAGATCAGCCCTCGCAAAGAAAGATAAATATCTGAAAAAACTAAATGAACATGTTTATGGTATTGAAATTTTCCATACTTATCTTATGAAAAGAAAACATTTCCTTTTTCCTTGGAATACTTCTTCTCTAAAAAACTTTATGAGGTTCAGAACAGCACTTATACTTGGGATCATTATCCTGTTTCAAACTCGTTTGAACAGCGGAAGACTAACTTGCAGAGGGAGCAAAATATCTGAATGGTCTTAATACTGTCTTTTCTTAAGGCCCGTCCTATTTTCTTTTCTTCTGGTGGTGGGGGTCTCCTTATGCTAGTATGTTTTGTTATTATATTTTTATTCTTACGGTATGCATGGATTATTGACCTAATTCACTTTTATTTTTAATGAAGATAATTACAATTGTCTATATTTTGTTCGTTTTTTACTGCGCTGCGTTTTTTTCCTTTTTTCCAGCGTTTTTATCCTTTTTTTAGCGCTGCGTTTAGTCAAGGAGTTTCAGTAGCTATTTTACGGGCACCACAAGGATTAGATTTCTCTGATTATATCAGAATCCTAGATGGGGTTGTCGGCAAGTCAGTTGGATCATCAAGGATACTAGGAAATGGAGAAATGCCAAAGTCTGGTACACAAGGTAGTGTTGTTTTCGTTAGTTTCAGCAATTAATAAGGGAACTGATTCTGATAATACAGGAAACTATAAAATTGGTTTCTGAGAAAAAGAAGCGGTATAAATAAAGATATTTTGTGTGTTTTTTTTCTAAATCCTACCTTTGCTTTGAAATAGGCTAAAATTAAACGAGCTAATTTTCCTAAGAGAGTGCAATGGGTATTTTTGTGTAAAAAAAATGTGAAAGTTCACAAGGGTGAAAATGAACAGAGACCGCTAGTTGATATTCACATTTCGATGGGGTACGATTGAGCTTTTTAAAGGATTTTAGTTTTTCTGGGTAATTCTTTTTTGTTGGTGGCAGTAGTAATTTTAATTACCGTTAAAGACATTTCGGGGCGTCATAATTTCCTTTGTTATGGTGTCAGAGAAAATAAGGCAAAAAGAGCTCTAAAATTAAGTTAGAGTCAATGGACTATAGTAGGGTTGTTTAAAAGGATTCACATATGTCTGAAGATTTTAAAAAAAGTAAAGCAATCAAATGGATTGAATGATCACCATATGGAGCTTAGGTTACAAATATTTTCAATAAAAATAAAAAGAAAAACCAGGCATCCTCACAGTCCTGCCAGTAATGTGTGCTCAGGGTACTTGGCCAATTGTAGGTAGTTTTTGCAATCACAAAAACGATTGAATTTATTTTAGTAGGATGTCTTAAACTGTTGTTTAGATTTGAGAGGAAAACTAAAAATTGATTTTTTTTTTGTTTAGTTAGACATGCTGCAGATTTCTACAATTTCGGAAAATAAACTTAAAAAAAATTGTCCCCTACAATTAAACTAAACAGCTCTTTCCAAATGATTTACCGTGGATATTGTTTTTATATATATATATATATATATATATATATATATATATATATATATATATATATATATATATATATATATATATATATATATATATATATATAATATATATATATATATATATATATATATATATATATATATATATATTATATATATAATATATATATATATATATATATATATATATATATATATATATATATATATATATATATATATATATATATATATATATATATATATATATATATATATATACTTATAATTTATTACAGTTTTTGTACTCACAAAATAAGACAATTGTCGATATGTTGCTTCAAATCTAGTCTTAAGTCTTCTGCTGCCATCTTAAATTTACTTATTTTTTCTGGTTAATAATATTTTTTTTCTGTTTTGGTTGAAGTATAAGATACTGTAAAGGTCTCTTAAAGGAAAAGGTTGTTGTTGCAAAACATTGGAATTTAAAAACCGCCTTTTTAGTGAATTTCAAGGATCACTTTTAGTGGTCAACATTGTGAGCATGGGGGGAACATGGAAAATTAGAAAATTCACTTTGACTGAAACATCTTCCCAACAACCAATAATATATCGATTAAAGTATAGGATAATCCACTGCTTAAAGGATAATTTTAAGTTTATATTCTGTTATTTATTTTCTTTTAGCTTGCATTGACGAGATTTTATATTAATTTTGAAACTAATGCCTATTCGTCAAGATCATAAATGACTATATTTGCATGAACTTTTTGTGAATTAAGCTTAGTATTTGAATTGTTTTTTTCCGCCTTCTGTGCACCCAATTTTGAAAATGAAATTTAAATTTTATCACTGTGTTAATAAATTCATGAGACATGTCCCCTAACGGCTCAAAATCTTTAAATTATGTAAAATTAAACAATAATTTTCTAGTGATAGGGAATAAAAGAAGATTCTTCAGAGGTTTTACTCGCCTCTAAGGAAAATGTGGTTTTGATATAACCCCTCCTCAACAAGTGAGTGGTAGAGTTAAGCTTATTCTTGAGGGAATAAACACCATCCAAATTAAGTAAAGTAGGCTAGATGAAGAGTTCCGATATGGAAACTCAGTAGGTCTGCTGAAATTTACACTGATTTCAGTGGTTTATTTTAGTTAAAAACCAGTTCCTAATTTGCCCCTGTTCTCTATTTCTTATCCTGTCTTTCCCTCCCAGATTCATTTTTAACCATAATTTTGCTGTTTATTTTGCCCTCACAAGCTTTATTCTGGGGTTAAATAACACCTGCGTGCTCTAATTTTTCCTATTGGTTTAATATAATAATTGATTTACTAAAGTTACTTTTTTACATTGCGTCATTATTGACTGTTAGTTAAAAAGATTTTTGCTACAAGATGTAATCTTTATAAGACAGCGAAGAAACCGAAAAAGCAATTCTTTGTTTTGAAAGTTAATGACTTGTTCATGATTACCTGGTTCGCAATGAACAGTTTATAGGACAAGTTTTGTTTAGGAAGAGGGGGGGGGGGGGTTGTAGTGACTCCTGCCATCCCCCAACCTGTGATCTCTACCAACCAGATTAATGTTGACATTAAGCCATTCTCAGTCGTTACAATTCAAAATGCTGTAAAAAAACAAAAAAACCGCAAAGCTCCTGGCATTGTGGAATCTTAAAAACGGCGGTGGCACTATAGCTGTTATGGCTCCAAATGCTATTCAATTCAGTACGGGACTCGGAGATCATCCCGAAAGACTGGCGTACTGGAGTGATCCTACCACTGTGGAAGAGAAAAGGTTCCAGGAGGGAGTGCAAGAACTATAGAGGGATAACGCTCCTATCGCTACCAGGCAAGTTCTTTTCTATGGTTTTATTGCAGCGATGTTTTTCACACCCCCGACGAAAACGCATAGTTGAGAAGGCTGGTTTTATGCCTGGCCGATCAAAGACAGAGAAGACATTATCCATAACACAATTCATCGAGAAGGCGAACAAGTTCCGCCAGCAGGTTTTCATTGCTTATGTCAATTTCAAGACAGCATTAAACGCAGTTAATTGAGATTCTCTATGGAATATCCTTCCTAATACTCGCCTACCGTCAAAATATGTCCACCTACTCAAGGCCATACATCAAGAGACTGAGAGCCTTGTGCAAGTTAATGGTAGACGTAGCACGTTTTTTCCAGTAAGAAGCCTTGCACTGAGAGCCTTGTGCAAGTTAACGGTAGACGTAGCACGTTTTTTCCAGTAAGAACAGGAGTCAAGCAAGGTTGTTGAGTTGCTTCTGATACATTTAACTGTATTATTGGTCATGTTAATTGCACAGCCCGGAACTTGAGCTTTGTACTCAAGTATGGGGATAAAGTTTTCACTGAATGTGACTCTACTGATGATATAACAAGCACTAGTCATCAACTCCAAGTCACAGCTGCTCATGGCTCTAAACACACTTGTGGGTGAAGCAGCCAGGACGTGACTATCAATTAACTGGAAGAAGACGAAAGTCAGGGAAGTGCAACTAATCTTGGTTCTATCATATCATCGGATGGCTGCATCGACCATGAAGTTGTCGCCCGCGCAGTCAAGGCCTCTGCCGTCTTCTGTAGAATGAGCCATGTTTGGAAGAAACTAATGATCAAACGAATCGCCAAAATGAAGTTCCTTAGAGGGTCAGTCTATTCGATCCTGCTATACAAAGCTTAAACTTGGCTTACCATTGCAGCTGTCAAGTGCCGTCTCAAAACTTTTCAATATAAGTGGCCTTGGACAATCGAGGGATCCCGGTGGACACACTTTGTCAGCAACGACCGCCTATAAAGTATGACTTCCCAGTCACCTTTGGCACACCTGGCTGCCGAGTAGAAACTTCGGTGGTTTGGACTTTCGTTGGTTTTCGATCTTTTGCAATTGCCTGCCAACAATCCGGCTTGGATTCTTTACGACTTTGAACCAACCAGTAGGGGTTGGAAGCATCCAAGAGGGAAGACCCAAGTTCCTAAGGAGTGATAGTCTCGGGATTTTTATGGACCAAGCTTGAGTTTTTCTGTCTGATGAAGAGGCCCTAGCTGCAGACCGTCCCACGTGGAGAAGGCTGACGACGCTCTCAAAGCTACCCCGGCATGAGGATTGAGTAATTAAGTAAGTAAGGGGGCTTTAAGAGATGGTGAAGAAATTGACTTCGAAGAATTTACTTTCCAACCGTTTTTGGACAAGACATAATACATTTGGAAGAGCCATGATTTTAACTAGAAAAATCTAGAGAACAGATGAAGAAGAACTAAAGAGCATATAGAAGAGCATGGGCCCGATGCTCGAATACAGTTGACACCAGGCAATATAGCGTGCTTCTTTGTAATTTGCTAGAGCGAGACACGAAGGTCAGTGCAACAGAAAGTGTCACTTAACGCTTTTGAATCATTGCAGCAACTTTGAGAGTCAATTTATGAGTGTTACGATAAGATAACACATCCTTTTTGAAAGAGTCCATGAGTACATATTTCATAAAGTTAGTTTGATAATAAAAGTTTGTATATTTTCAAATTTTAATTTAACACGACTTGGTCTGTAAATAATTATTTGTTTTACGTTAGATTACGTTTTTTAAAGGTATTCCTAATCCAGCATTTGAATCTCAAGAATCTGTGGGTTCTATGGACTCAATTGTATCTGTTGATGAAAAAGCACCCGAATCTAAAAAGAAAAAGAAGAACGACTCTGCTTTGAAAATTGATGTGTAAGTTGTTTTTGTTTTTTTGCTAGATTTTTGCTTGTATTCTCTTAGTTATATTTTCTAGAATTCCGCATTTAAAATTATAGTATTCAGGAGATCAAAATTTTAAATTTCAAAAGATTTTCGCACTTTTATTTTGTGGTAACAGGTAAATGAAAATTTAAGTGGATAAGAGAAAAGTTAAGTTAGGATCAAAATAATAACTTTCAAAAGTTCTTTGATTTTTTTGTGGTAGGCTACTAGGTCCAAAAGTTAAGCTGGTGTTGCTACCTTGGATTAAAAAAGATTAGATATTTCCTGGTGTTACACGCTTCACCGACAGCAGATTCAGCTGGGATGCAAAAACGTCCACTTAATACTGGCTTATTAATCTTCAGTATACAAACAACGATGCATAAACATGCAACTATTTTTTAATAATTGATGCGTCTTAAAGGCCTCAGGGGAAAGATTTCTCAGGAGCCGTTGAAATTGTCATAACAGAAAACTAATGAAAACTGAGTTTTGCTCAGTTTCACAATAGATAGGAAAGGAAAAATTTCAGTTTATGAATGGCTCCTTGTTTTCATTTGAGTAACTAGTCCAAAATAATTTTGGGAGGACACTCTTTAAAACTTTGCGTTAAAACCTTCAACTAAAATTTAATCTTTGAATAATTGTTTGAGCAAATATTAAACGAATGTCAGTGTTTGATACAGTTTACTGTGACAAATGATGAATAATTGAAAATAATAAATTTGATATATTAATTGAAAATAATTAATCGAAAGACTAATTACAGATTAAAATAATTAGCGTCATTCATTATTTGACAACGATAAAAATAACTAGTATGTGAAGACTAATTATAAATAAGGATAATTGATAATCAATCGTTTGAAAGTGCAAATTTTCAATCATGTCTCTTTTGTCTCTTGAAATATGAGAACATGTAATACTTCAGATTACGGTTTTATTATTCGACAATCACTCTTACAAAGATTCTTCAGTCTGTTAAATTATTGATGCACATTTGCAATATTTAAATATTTAATAGAGCTAAAAAAGAAGAGAAGTAAAAAACATGGATGTCAGTTCTTATGGGTGAAATTTCTCTTATCGAACAGTGTTGAAATTCAATGACTTTTAATTTTTATACAAACTCAACACTTAATTTAGGTTCCAATTAGTTAAAATTTAAAACATGTCGAGGTAAAAGAACCTAGAAGGTGCTTAGCTTCAAATAGTGAAGATTTAGAAATGATTTCACTTTCTTCTTTTCTTTTATTAGCCAAAAAGTTGCTACTACGTCCACACACGTGGAATCACTAAATTCAAATTTCAGCAAAAACTACACATCACACTGATTTCAAAAGAATAAAAGAAACAAAACACATTAAACAAAATTTCAGTTTTCTGTTTTGTTCAATCACGATAAAATGTTGATCACCACCAATATGTTAATTTCTGATTAAACAGAAGAAATATCAAATTATTAGAAGTTCTAAAAAAGAGGTTACATAACCATGGACAGAAATTGCAGTTTCAAAACTGATTAAAATCAGTTTTGATGATTTTGATGAACTGATGATTAAATTCAAAATTAAACGTCGACCATGGCTTAGCAATCTTATTGGATTCATTTATATGTTGTTTTTTTTACTTGTCTCTTTGTAGGACATAGCTTATTAATGATATTTGTAAGCGTATACATTATAACTGTTCTTTGCTTTCCTTTCTCTTGTTTTTGTAGAATTAAATTGAAATTGAATTCAAAATTCAACTAGATTGAATTAAGTTAAATTGAAAAACCAAGAAATCAATGTTTATTGCTTAAAGAACGATATCGTCACCCTTCACTGAGTCGAAAGCTAATTCATTTAATTGGATAATTTTCAATTGGACCATTAAATATTCGTAAAAGAAGTTTAGAGAAAAAATTACTAGTAAGGTTAAGATCTTTAACAAACTGAATGCCGATTTGGAATCAAATAGACCACATGTTAAGAAAACTTAAGCGAATCGAGCAAAAGCATCTTCAATAGGTGTATTAAATTCTAAGGTAATATCGCCTCCTGCAATTTCAATTTAGGATAAGTTATATTTTACCTATGTTCTCGCTAAATTTGTATTTCAAGATAAGGTGGCATGGTAGATCAATTTTAAGCAATTAGCCTAAAAAGCTGGACCTTTTTAACCTGTTTTCCCTCCATGATTAGTAGAATTGAATTAGTGAAAACCTATTGGCTAATAATAAGTGGAGTTGAATTAATGCGTGTTTTGAATGGCAAATAAGTTTCAAATTTAAAACAGTGCAGAGGAAAATACTGGAGAAATAAATAGTCGGCCCTGCCACTAACTCAGCTTAAGAAACAATGGAGAAAAGTTACAAAATATACAATGTTGGTCAATTGTAGAAAACCAGCATTTGGTAGAATTTAAAGCTCAAAATTTTTGTGTGTTTACTCATCAGTTACAATTTGGAAAAGGTTTATGGATTTTGCCCAAAACTTCGAAATAATACCAAAATACATTATCCATAAGGCTTGAATATTACCCCTTTTTTTCTCCCTAAGTTCTGTGTCATTTTAGTAGATGATATTTTTTTTTTTTTATACAGTCCTAGACCCAGTCTTCATCTTCCTTTCCCAAGAAGTGATTTTAACATAGCGGTAGGTAAAAGTTCCTAGATAAAAATATGAAATATTTAAAATAAATTTAAAAAAATGAAAATAAAAACTTGATGCTGAGAAAAACTAGTTGATTAAGTTTAAGACACTTCTAGATCAGTTTGAGATTCACCAATTATGACATTCATTTTCCTTTCCCATGGAGCAAGGCAAATGAAGGGGTAGGTAAAATTCTTAACTAAAAATTTTTAAATATTTGCGATGAAAACTCAAAAAGTAAAAAGAAGGACTTAATACTGAAGAAAATCAATGTTTTGAGCTTTAGAAGTCGCTACATCAGTTTGGGGTATATCGGCAATCGAAATGCTTTTAAAAAAATCTTTTCTTTAGTTTTGCCTGAAGAATGGAAGATAAAATACTTTAAACTATTGAAATAAACATATAAATTCACAAATGAATATAAATATAATATTTAATATAATTATTGAAGGTAAAACTTACCCTTTGTCTAGGCTTGAACTTTTCTTTTGATCTTCAGCAAAGTCGCATTTTCCCCGCTTTTTCTGGATCCAAATTGAGAAATATGACTTAATTTTGGCCAAATGGTCGCAGGGGTAGTGAGTTTGAAAATTTTAAGAAAAACGTGAAGGGAATGGAAGGAATCATTCGGTAAATTAAAAAAAAAATCTGATGTAATTAGGGTAGAATTATTTTTTGAAAAAATCTAAAATGCAATACAAAATAACAACAGTCACTTAAACGGCGTTCAGACAGTCAACTCTGTCTTCGATCGAGCCCGAAAATTTCCTTTGCCCGAGGCAGTGCATTATTTGGACTTAGCCAAATACAATTCGGGAAATAGGTTTAATATTAGTGTAACACAGGCTATTAAGAATACTTAAGATTAGGTTTGTATTAGTCTGTTTTAAATTAGAGTTTACTAAAGACCAATAATACATATGAAAGACGACTTATTCTTATTTGACTCAGGCCCAAATATTAAACAAAAGTCTTAAATCAACTCCCTTCACTGACACATCTAAAACTGTTAATAAGCCTTTAATAAATAAAATAGTCGTTACATATTTATCAAATGTTTTAAACCAGGGGGTACATTTTTTAAATCGCAGACCATCATTTTGCGTATGCGTATATTTTCTGCGTATCAGGGGATGGGTAATAAAAATTAGTGATCCAAATGGCAGTACTGAGTCTGAAACTGGTTAATATCTGTCTTGCCAAATTGTGGGCACCCAGGATGAAGCAAGTTTTGAAACTTAGGTTTGCAAGTTGTGGGCTCGTTGTAACTTTCAAATTTGCTTAAAGCTTTGTTGTTCAAATATGAAATTTACTATTTTGTTCAATATAATAAGAAAAAATATTTTTATTTGACTTCAGAGAATATTTTTGGCTGGGGGACAATAACGATGAACTTAGTTTTAGGACGGGATTCAAAAGCTACAAAAAGGTTTGAGCTAGGGTTATGGGCTCATTTTAAGACTAAATTTAGCGTCTGAATGCCTCTTAAAATACAGAGCCAAGATCCAGGAGCAACAACTTTTTATATATATTTATATAATGAATATGAGTATATCTTTAAATTAAAAATCACCTTTTTAACTCTTTATTTATCTTTCTATAGTTCTTTTTAAATTTATATTTTTGTTATTATACTTGGACAAGCGCTTAATTATCCTTTACTGCCACGTGTGCTTAACTCATTTCGTATTCATACCGTTAAAAAAAAAACCTCATCTGTCTCTGAAAACCACAACCCCCAATAGTGCATATAGTTGGATTATACCAAGGCAAGATCATAAGCATAGGAAACAAGAGCAAAAGTTCCCAAACAAAACACTAAATATTTTTTTCGGGAAAGCAAGAAAAAGTGAGAACTGAAAGAAAAAATCAAACAGTGAGTTTCTACTACCAACAGAAACTAATAAAATGCTAAGAGGCTCAGAAGTATTTTGAATACAAATAAAAAAATATATAGTGATATCTCCATTTCTATTTACTAGAAAAGTACATTGAGCGTGTTGACAACGCTAGGCTCTGACTTCCAAACTAGAAGGCGCGGTGCATCATCTGGAAACAATTGAGCTATTGACTTAGATTTACTTCCAGTTTTATCCTCTTTATCCATGATTTCTACCTTTTTTGGCTAGGAAATGTTTTTTATGTCTTTTTTTTATGTCTTTATGCAGTGTGAAATACGAAGTTTGTTTATATTCATAAGAATCGAGTCAAATGTACTGGAAGATAAAATTGTATAAGCAAGCGATTGAAGAGGTAAATACTGTTCCCTTGCCAAACTTGTTAGGGTCTACTTAACAGATTTTGAAGAGAAGTACAAAAAAGTGAAGAACAAAGAAAAATAATTAAAAAGAAAAAACTAAGAAAGGGTAAGGGTATTTTATATATAGCCAGTGTGGTTCCAGGAATTTTATTGAAGACTGGCGGCTGATGTGGTAGAAAAAAGGTTTAACTCTTTGTTTTTAGGTTGAAAATACGTAGTTAGTCAAAGGATCAAATGTTTTCAAGCCGCAAGATTATTTACAAGTAATCACTCTGGATCTCTTGTTCAAGTCGATTTTAACTTTCAGTAGCCTATTTGATATATACAGAGAGATTTAAAGCTTTAGTTAATAGACTTGATGGTTTAAAATTGATTTTAAAATTCATTTTTAGTTCGGTCTACGGCAAAGACGTTCCAAAGAACATATTAGAAAACCTTACTGTGTTCAGGAGAAAGCAACCCAAAGGTTTCATCGATGTCTGGTGGCTTTACGATGATGGAGGTAAAAAATGTTTGTTATTCCATTCGTATGTATTTTAAATTTACTTTTAACTACTTTTCTCTCGGTTTTGTCCAAAATTTAAGGAGCATTAGTTACTTCACTCAGATTATCAGTTCAGTTATCAAATTATCAGATATTCAAACGAAACGCATTCGCAATAACCTACAGCGTTGATATAAGTGAAGAGTTTTTTATCAGCCATGGCCAGAAAAATCTTTCAGGGATCCCCATGGACCTTGAAAACATGTATTTATGTACAAGTTCTGTATATGGGTTGTAATTTCTATAGAACACAATTTTAATTATTAACGATTAGAAATTTAGATTAAAGTAGACCAACCCAAATAAAACAAATGAAAATGTATAAAAACAGACATAGCATATATTTCTACATTTTCATTTGTCTTATTTGTAAATGGAAAGGCAGTATGGCCTTAAAAATGATTTAGGACTACCACCAAAATTTCCGTCAGTCCCTATGTTCAATTTGCAACTATAATCGTTCAGCTCATTTTAAATTTATCAATATAACTAGTAAGGGTTTACTTACTAGTTTTTATCGTTTAGTCTATTTTGGTTTGCTTCTTTTTCCTTAATTTTTTGTCATTTTTGTTGTGTTTTTTCTACTCCTTCTTAAGTATGAAAGCTCAGAAGGAATATTTGGTTTACAAACATAACAAGACGAAAAAACACATAAACACTGCGAACACAAAAAAAGTATAATAATGAAGCACCTAGAAAGAGAGAGAATGAGACAACTTAAGCGTAAATATCTAAGTCATGTTAAGTTTTACCAATAGGATTGAGCTAATGAACCGTCACAAAAATACGCTAAATCTACCTAGCTTTGGTTTTTATGTCACTAAACCCAAGTACTTAAAACCGAGCAAAATCCTTAAAATTTTATCAAAAAGTTTTTTTCTGTCCTAATACCCATCCCAGAAGAGTTGTTACATATTTTCACTTACGCCGGGGAAGCAATTTATTGGAAAAGGTATTCTTTAAATGAATCATATACTCATACAAAAGATTACGTTTTATGCTTTTCTTAAGTTTTATTCTTGTTCAGCTGTTCAGTATCATTCAACTTACCAGATTTTATAGATGGATATATCATCATAAAGAGAGGATTCGTAATTATGATTTGCTAACAATGAGAAATTCTTGAAAAGTTAGAGGGTGACGTAGAGGTAGTATTTCCTCCCATGAGTTTGTGTTTTTAAGTTGCGAAACATCTTTGATTAGTATAAACAAAAACTTTCCCATTTAGAAACATCTCTTTTCTTTGTATTTAGTAATATTACTTGATTCATTGGAATTAAATCTTTGGTTTATTGATGAGCTTCTTGAATATATTTAAAACCTTGCATAGTTGGTCATAGGTTTCAACTTTACCACCTAAAAGCTAATAAACTCTAAACATTGGCTGTGATTACTTGAAAATTCTTTGGATCCAAATTTACCCAAAGACGTTTCGCCAAAGAGAAAAAGAGACAACACTTTCACATAATTCCGTGGTAAAAAGTGTACTTTAATTTTATCGGTTTAAGACTATGAAGTACTTTTTCAAACCAATCACAACATTTCTTTAGTGTATTTCAGAAAAAGAAGCTAATACCCTCGCCTTTTAAAAGCCTGATTGGTTCGTTGGTATTGTTGTGCGGAATTTTAAGCAAGTAAAAATAGCCAAAATTGAAAATTTTGCTGATTGGATCTACTTTATAAAATTGTAAGCCTTGAAAATGAAAACGTTTTTAGTCCCAGAAATCTGTGTCTTGGAATACCTTCTTAAAAACATGTGAATTCAGAAGCTCTGCTTCTTAGTCACCTCGGCAGCTATTTGACGTAGCAAATTTGTTGGTATTATACAAGTATGTGCTTAGATCTCTTTGAGGAAAGCACATACTTGATATTCTCTTTTAACGATTACTTTATTCAATACAACTGTCCATAGAAATTTTTAACTAAATCTTTACTGTAATTAATTAAAAAAAACTTTCCGAAAAATAAGTTTTTCAAAGAAAAGTAAAGGCCATTTTAAACTTAAGCTCAGGAGATACAAATACCTGTTAAAATTCAAAGTCAATACGACCAGAAATTACTATTAAAGAATAAATGAAAACCAAAACGAACAGAAATTAAATAAACAATCATAGCAAAAAACATACAACAAGTAATAATATAAATGAATAAATAGATCTTAAAGCGAATAATGCTTGTTTGGGTATCGCCAAAAAAGTGAGGGGAAAAAAGTTGAGGGGATTTGTCCTCCTCAAAAACATATTTTCTATCTGGAAATCAAGTACGCTGAACAAAATGGCTATCTCAAAATTTTGATTGGATGTGTTTGGGGGAACGATGGTCGTGGGGGGTGGCTAGTTGCCCTCCAATCTCTTTCGACTATTAAAAAGGGCACTAGCCCTTTGAATTTCCAATTGATTGTGCCTGTTTTGAAGTTTCTACGACAACGCCTTCTATAAAAACCTTATACGCCCCCAGGGCATAGCGTAAAACTCTTGCCCTGAGGGTTGTGGGGGAGTGTCCTCCTCAAAAACATATTTTCTATCTGGAAATCAACTACACTGAACAAAATGGCTATCTCAAAAGTTTGATTGGATGCGTTTGGGGAAATGATGGGCGTGGGGGGTGGCTAGTTGCCCTCCAATCTTTTTCGATTATTAAAAAGGGCACTAGCCCTTTAATTTCCAATCGAATGAGCCTGTTTTTAAGTTTCTACGACAACGCCTTCTATAAAAACCTTATATGCCCCCAGGGCATAACTTAAAACCCTTGCCCTGAGGGTTGTGGGGGAGTGTCCTCCTCAAAAATATATTTTCAATCTGGAAATCAACTACGCTGAACAAAAATGGATATTTCAAAATTTTGATTGGATGTGTTTGGGGGAATGATGGGCGTAGGGGGGGGGGCTTGTAGCCCTCCAATCACTTTTGACTATTAAAAAGGGCACTATCCCTTTGAATTTCCAATCGAATGAGCCGTTTTTGAAGTTTCTATGACAACGCCTTCTATAAAAACCTTATATGCCCCCAGGGCATAACTTAAAACCCTTGCCCTGAGGGTTGTGGGGGATTGTCCTCCTCAACAATATGTTTTCTATCTGAAAATCAACTACGCTGAACAAAATGGCTATCTCAAAATTTTGATTAGATATATTTGGGGGAATGATGGGCGTGGGGGGGCTAGTTGCCCTCCAATCATTTTCGACTATTAAAAACGGCACTATCCCTTTGAATTTCCAATTGAATGAGCCTTTTTTGAAGTTTCTACGACAACACCTTCTATAAAAACCTTATATGCCCCCAGGGCATATCTTAAAACCCTTGCCCTGAAGGTTCTGGGGGAGTGTCCTCCTCAAAAACATATTTTCTATCTGGAAATTAACTACGCTGAACAAAATAGCTATCTCAAAATTTTGATTGGATGTGTTTGGGAAAATGATGGGTGTCGGGGGGGGGGGGGGGGCTAGTTGCACTCCAATCACTTTCGACTATTAAAAAGGGCACTAAACTTTGCCCTGAAGGTTCTGGGGGAGTGTCCTCCTCAAAAGCACATTTTCTATCTGGAAATCAACTACGCTGAACAAAATGGCTATCTGAAAATTTTGATTGAATGTGTTTGGGGAAATGATGGGCGTTGGGGGGGGGGGGAAGGGGGCTAGTAACACTCCAACCACTTTCGACTATTAAAAAGGGCACTAGCCCTTTAATTTCCAAGCGAATGAGCATGTTTTGAAGTTTCTACGACAACGCCTTCTGTAAAAACCTTATATGCCCCCAGGGCATAACTTAAAACCCTTGCCCTGAGGGTTGTGGGGGAGTATCCTCCTCAAAAATAAATTTTATATCTGGAAATCAACTACGCTGAACAAATGGCTATCTCAAAATTTTGATTGGATATGTTTGGGGGAATGATGAGCGCGGGGGGGGGGGGTAGTTGCCCTCCAATCATTTTCGACTATTAAAAAGGGCACTAACCCTTTAATTTCCAATCGAATGAGCCTGTTTTGAAGTTTCTACGACAACGCCTTCTATAAAAACCTTATATGCCCCAGGGCATAACTTAAAACCCTTGCCCTGAGGGTTGTGGGGGAGTGTCCTCCTCAAAAATATATTTTTTATCTGGAAATCAACTACGCTGAACCAAATGGCTGTCTGAAAATTTTGATTGGATGTGTTTGGGGAAATGATGGACGTGGGGGGGGGGGAGGGGGCTAGTTACACTCTAATCACTTTCGACGATTAAAAAGAGCACTAGCTCTTTAATTTCCAATCGAATGAGCCTGTTTTGAAGTTTCTACGACAACGCCTTCTATAAAAACCTTATATTCCATATGAAATGCCTCTGGGAAAAAAAAATATAATAATAAAACATTGGAGCCGTATGGCCTTTACTATAGGCAACGCTACAGCGTTGCCTCTGATCAGCTGGCAATTAGGCACCTTCCTAACGAAAACAAACCCAGAAGGCTCTTAGTTCTTTTAAAAGGGGGCTCAAATATTTCATACGGGAAGCGGAACTTTCCAAGGCTAGCGAAACTTCAACATTGCATTAAAAAGTTTCCACAAAAGTACTTTTGGAAATAGAATAATTATGATCATCGTGTGTATAGTTTTACAAGTTTTTTTTTTAAAGGTTTTTTCCCCATCCTATAATTATCTTTAAGCTTTTGAATTTTTCCTATTGCAGTATCGTAAAATTACACGTTTTTTGATCCTGTAAAATCGTTTCTAGCCTTTTTATGAAGGGGTTCAGTTCCACATGGACAGTTTCAGATGTATCTCTTACCTGGAGCCTCCTTCTCTTGAATTTTGTTGCTAAAAATCTGATGCTTAAACTCCTATAAATTCTACTGCTTCTTCTCATGAAATGGTTTGCTAATTGGTTTATATTTGCATAAGCCTTATTCTTACAGCAATGAGTTCCTGGCGTTCGCAGTAGTAATGGAGAAAACACCTAGTGGATATAAGAATAGTTTATATTTAGTGCTGTAAAGTTCATTTTAATTTTGAGATTCCTCTTATTAGATTATAGCCTGTACTACCGCCGTCAATTACCCTCTCTCCAAATAAATACCCATTCTAAAATCAAAACACTCATACGCTGGTTCAACAATCATCAGTCTTACGCTTATAGTATAGCTATAGCCTTGGCAAAGGAGAAATACTTTACGAATAGTTTTATTGCATCCTATGCCTCCCCAAATTTTCCTCCCCAAATTGACCTCCTCGAATTTTGTCTTTTTTTCTGCATGATCAATATACTCCGTGATACACAGTGCAATTGAGGTGTAAGACACCATGGTCTTATATCTTAAAACGGATATTAACTTTATACATTATTGAGCCATAAATTAACATACTTTCTGGAAATAGCCTACCACACTTTTCTGGAAATTATCATACTAACATTTTCTTGCCTGAAAAAAAGAGCTAGGCAGACCATTGACTTTGGGAATCAGTCGTCCTCCTCCCAATGCCCTTTGTATATTTTTCTTAAATCCCTTGTGAAGTGAAATTAATAGACCAAAGTTTTAGAAAAAGAATGCCAAAATGAAGTTTAGTAGTTGGATAATGATGAATATCAATCACACCATTACTAATCATACAGCTTTCGACATCAGTTAATTTTTCATAGTACTTGTGTGACTATTTGATTAAGTTGTCATCTCGCCTTAGAAAGATACTCAATCAAAAATACAAGTTTGTTTTACTTTGCATAATTTGGGGGCACCAATTTATGAAATGACTAGGCAAAAAATAAAATGAATATCATTACAATTAAATCTAGAAAAAAAATACACAAAAAGGTTTTTTCTTGTGTGAATCAGGGTATGGGTGATTGCATTTCCGCGGGGGGGGGGGGGGGGTATTTTGAACGTTAGGGGGAAACACTACGAACGACGTTCTTACGTCTAAAATTGGCTTCACCGAGCGATGCACAGTCCCTGGGCATTAAAAATTAAGACGAACAGAAATAAATCCCTACAATGATGCAAATTTAAAACGGTGCCTGATTAACGATTTTACTATAACGTCATTCATGGTTGTAACCTACAGTTATGACGTCATCCCTTTTTTTGATATAGTTTTTGTCAAAATTTAATTTAATTTTAAGGTTTTTTGTTAAATACAAAAGTACGTAAAAGTAGCAGGTCCCTTTAAAATAAGCTCTTATGCCACTCTCTATGATGTTTCAATACCCGCTAACTGCTAAGCGGAGGAAAAAAAGAGGACATTTCAGTGCTACCCATGCAAAAAAGTGATTTTCTCTGTTGTTTAAGCCAGGCGACTGTAACCTTGTAGAAAAGAGTTATTGGCCATGGTAGTTCCAATGGCGTACTTTTTGTTCCGATCTGACGCCATTTTTAGGGGGTTTCGTGCTATTCTTCGAAACACCCCTAATATTGTTTTCAAAATAATATTTTACTTTTAGGACTAATTTAGATAGTGGTAGCTAGAAATTACAGTTTTTTATTACTTGTCAATTTTTTTTGAAGTATTTTTTTTTTTTTTTTTGGTTACTATTTGCCGCTCATTAAGATGTCAATCTTTTTTAAGCGACTATTACTGAAATTGTTATTTTTATATTCCAGATAAGGTCTTTCTATAATATATCTTGGGGCTCTTTATTTACTTTAGGTGTTTGTACAGAAGTGGAAATTTATATTTTTGAATTGGTTCTATTTTCGTCGTTGCTAAAACCCCATGGAATTTATTAAAAGCAACATAGAAATAGAATAAGATCTTCCAGGCTCTGCACGAGCATGCCAATTGGAGGGGGAGAATTGACCCCTAAAAGCTGAGAAACACCTTCCCCTTTGTGTCTTTGTTTTAAAAAATTAAATTTAAAAAATTACACAAATAGGTTTTTCTTTGTGTGAATCCGGGTATGAGGTTACTAATGTCTGCGGTTGAGGGGAGAACGGGGGGTACGCTGGACACCGTTTTTATGTCTAAATTTTGTCGTGAAAAGCAAAGCTCGGTCATCTGGTAGTGATATACTATCAAGGAACTTACATATGTGTTGCACCTACCCGAAAGGGGAAAAGGACTTATGATTATAAGAACAATTTTTATCTACTTTAGACACGTTATTTGCAGTTTGTCCGTTTTCCCTATTCGATTAATATTCGGTGATATGACACTGCCCCCCCCCCCCTCAAAAGAAAAAAAAATCCAGATAAAACCGCAAAGAAAATTATGTATGCAACCTACACACAGTAAAAGAGGATACACCATATGAATATAAAGTTGATTTATATCCCCTTTGGACACATCCCTTGTAATTTATTTGTATTGCCTGTTTGATTAATAGTCTATGACAGGCTTTCCATCCTCTACTACCGTGATGAAGCAAGCGTACAAAACCAATTTCAGGTCAAAGAAGAACATTTAGCCTACAGTAATTCCTATGAAAGATTATTTGAGCTTTTAAGACACTGGTGGTGGGTCAATAGTAATAAGTGACAAGAAGGAAAGACATTTGTGGAATTTAGCTTCTAGTGAATTAGTTTCAAGGACATATTTAAAGGCCTTATTGCTTATTAGTTTAATAAAAAAAACTGTTTAGGGAAAGTATAATTAATCGTCTTCAACAAACATTTAGTTTACAGAACTAAAAAATTCCTTAGCTCCAGAACTGGATATACTAGTGCTGCGAACTAGTGCTAATCTAGATAGTGGTAAATAAACGTTTCTTTGTTGGTTATTTTTATTCTGTGGTTTGTTAGAATATAATTTATTTTGTTTTAGTTTCATTCTCATCCTTTCCGATAATTTCCAAAAATGTAGTATCTAAAATACTTGACTTACTTGACTTAAGTCCCATCCGTCCTTGAAGGTCGTTTTGGGGCCTCTTTCTTCGTAACGGCGTCGATGTGCCTTTTGTATGCTTCACGGTCTTATGCTAGGCGAAGAAGGTCCGAGAGGCGGTGAGGTGCAAAGTTTTCCTTCCACCTTTTTGGGGACGACTACGAAGAGAACCATGAATTTGGCCTTCGAAGGTGATTTTTAGGAGACGGGACCGACTCATCCGTTGTATGTGACCGAGCCATCGAAGTTGCTGGAGCTGGATCTTCATGAGAATTGTTTGTTGTACTTTAAGGCGCTCGAGAAGTTCGACATTTGAGATTCTATCAAGGTAAGTGATCCCGCCGATGCGGCGGAGGCACTTAGTTTCAAATGCCGCAAGTCGACGGTTGTCATTTACCTTCAGTGTCCATGTTTCACATGAGTAGATTGCGATGGGGATGATCAGGGTATCAAAAAGTCGTGTCTTAAGCCGCAGAGACAAATCCTTGCTTCGCCATATGGAGATAAGGGCCTTGAAAGTGGAACTCGCGAGGGCGAGACGTCTTTTAATGTCTTTTGATAGACTGTTGTCGCTGGTGATCAGACTACCGAGGTAAGGGAACTCGTCAACCTACTGGATACTTTCTCCATTAGTTTTCAGGTCTGGCTTAATCCTGTGGCTTTCGTGAGCAGCACATAGCCTTTGTTTTTGATACATTTATGATCATTCCAAAAGAACTAGTGGCTTCGAAGACGTCGTTAGCAACGGCTTGTAGATCCTCGGGTGTTTCAGCCATTTCGTCGATATCGTCGGCGTAGGCTAGCTTATCTATCTGAACACCCAAAATATGTGCACCACAAGTTGTCTCCACCAGGGATAAAACTGCTGTGAGGAAAAGGTTGAACAGCTCTGGAGACAAAAGGCATCCTTGAAGGACACCTGCGGAAGTCTGGAAACTGTCAGTGAGACTTTCACTAGTCATGACGCGACTCCCAAATTTTGAGTACATATCCTTGATAAGATCTACTAGGTTTCGTGGGATTCCGTAATGGAGGAGGATATGCCATAGGCCATTTCTCCAAATAAGGTCAAATGCTTGCCTAAAGTCGTGAAGAGCTGATACAGGTCACGACCGAATTCCAGATATTTCTCTAAAATTTGGCGAACAGTGAAAATTTGATCAACGGTCGATCTCCCAGGGCGAAACCCGGCTTGGTATTCTTGGATGACTAAGGATGACACGGCTCTGATCCGTTGGAGTATAATTCGGGAGAAGATCTTGGCAGTTTGACTTGTTAGGCTAATAGGACGGTAATTATCACATACTGCCTTTGACCCCTTCTTGTGTAGTGGAACAATTGTGGCTTCGCACCAAGAAGTTGGGAAATGACTCTTTTGCCAGGCACCGAATACAATCTTGTGGAAAAGATCTATAAGTGGTTCGACACCGGACTTTCAGCAGTTCTGCCTGTATCCCGTCCGGGCCAGGGGCCTTGTTAGTCTTCAGTGCTTGGATGGCATCCTCGACCTCAGAACGGAGAGGAGGTTGGCTGGGGTCTGAGACAGTAACGGGAAAGAGGTCCATGACAGCAGGGTTTGGAAAGATATCAGGATTAAGCTTTTCTTTGAAATGCTCCATCCATCTCGATCGGATACCTTCTGTGCTTTGTATCTGAGAGCCATTTTTATCTAGCAGTGCACAAGAACTGAGGCTTTCTTGCTTGTTAGCTCACGAACTCTCTTATACATGAAGTATGAATCGCCTCTCTTAAAATCAGCCTCACACTGTTCACATTTGTCTTTAATGTAGGTGCGATTGGCTCTACGGGTGGCTTTTTCTACAGCACGCTTCAACTGCTTATATCTGTCCCTGCTCTCTCTGTCTGACCTGTTATTGTGTTTTGCTTCTCAGCACATAATAAAATGATTTCGTTCGTTATCCAAGGCTTTTTATCACCCTTTTTGGTTCCTAGGGCGGACATCGCTACTTTGCTGATGATCTTAGAGGAGTCTGTGACCAGTTTATCGATATCCTCTTTAGATAGAGTTATAGGAATATTAGAAAGAAGGTCCGATATTTGAGTAGACAGTTCATCGATGTAGGTTTGGCGAGTTTGAGGATCTTTGAGAAGATGTGTGTTGAAACGAGCGGGTCTATTATTCAGCTTTGCGGAAGATTTCAGGCGTATCTTTAGTGCAGACATGACCAGGGAATGGTCGCTGTCGAAATCGCCACCTGCGAGGGTGACAGTATCTAGCACAGATGATTCCCACCGCCTAGAGATGAGCACGTAATCAATGAGATTACGGGTTTTTCCATCCGGCGAAGTCCATGTCGCCTTACGACATTCTCTATGTTTGAAGAGAGTATTGGTAATGGCTAGATCACTGTCTCTGCAAAATTCAATGAGGCGTTCGCCCCTCTTGTTAAGTCGTCCAAGGCCAAATTTACCCATAACACCTTCATTTCGAACAGAATCATTACCAACAATAGCATTGAAGTCGCCAATGACAACAATAAGGTCTTTCTTAGGAACTGCGTCAATTAGGCTTTGCAGTTGAAGGTAGAAATTGACAGACTCTTCATCTGGTTTGCTGCAGTCAGGAGCGTAAACTTGTATGATCGTGATGTTGATTGGTGATCCTTTCATTCGTATCATAATCAACCGTTCTGACACAGGCGTTACGGAAATCAGGGATCTTCGGGCCTTAGTCGACATCAAAAAGCCAACACCTTGGCGATGGACGCCATCGGTTCTCCCAGAAACTATCAGACTAGTGTTGCCGATCCTTTCTTCGCCGGTGCTAGGGAGATGTGTTTCTGAAAGTCCCACAATATCCCATTTATATCGGTTCAGTTCATTTAGGACAAGATGTATTTTGCCTTGTTTAGAAAGCGTCCTAACGTTCAGGGTTCCAACAGATAAAATCAATTTAGGAGAAAGCATAGCCTCCGGGTTTGGAGTTGTCAACATTGTTAAAGGGAGATTCTGGGTCGTCAGTTCGTCGGTTGCCCCGGACGCGGTAACTTCGTCGGTTGCCCCGGACGCGGTAACTTCGTCGGTTGCCCCGGACGCGGTAGTATTGGTTCTCGTTCTTGATCGTTTTTACTTCATATTTTATAGGAAAGAAGGTTTTTTGGCTAATTTCAGGACGGCGGTAAGCCACTCCTCTCCATCCCTAGCAGGGGCCGGCTATATCTACTACCGATAATGCGCCTTTCTGGCGTCCTGTATCACCTGCAATTTTCCCATTGCTGGGAGAAGATTTGTGACTGGCGGGACGTATCCATACGCCGATGGGCCCTGCCCAGTGCACATCAGAGGGTCCTTCCACCTCCTCCGCCTGAACTTATGGCCCCCAGACGTGGTGATTAATAAAGGTATTAATGATAATATAATAAGTATTTACTAATAATAGTACTAATAATAATATACTAAAAACAACTAAAAATAATATATTTAGTAAACAGTTAAATATAAAGAACCTAATAATTTATAGAATATTTTGCATTGTAAGGCCGAACCATCAATATTTTAGGGAAATGGTAATAGCGTCATTTTTTGCTGAATTGGTACTTTAGTCCCAAAAAGTTTTGGCAATCTTAACTTTGATGACTCTTTTTTCTTACTTAAATAAATTGCATAATTTTTTCTCTCTCTCCACCCATGTCACCCAAAATGAGCTTGGATGTCAACCAAGGCCATATTCAGGGGAGGGGTTAGGGGGTTTGACACCTCCCCTCTCCCAAAATGTTTGTCCGGGTCGTAAAAACATAACAAAAATGCACAAAAACACAATTTTGAGATATTTTTGAAAGTTTATTTGTAGCCCCCTCAAAAAATACCCCCCCCCCAAACCAAAATCCTGGATACGACCCTGGTGTCAACACTCGCAAACGAGTCATAAGTTGACCATCACAGTACTAGAGGTAGGCTAACATTGTTAAATGTGGGATACGGAGTGTACTTATCTAATTTTTGCCGCGAGACCCAAAGATCCTATCTGATATTTCCAGATTCTGAAATAATTGATGAAAACTGTTTGCTAGGCTATTTTTAAAAAGAGGCTTAGGAGTGAAAACATGTTCAATCGCACCCAGTGACAGTTCCAGCCTCTCTTGCGTCCGGTGCAAAATCTTGCTTGGCATCCCTTCGTCCCCCCGAAAATTTTTAGTTGAAATAAAAAAAAAACTCATTTATTCACAAAGTTATTTTCAATTTATTAATAAACTAAAATTTTAAAGTCATTTTTAATTTATTAGTTAAGTTATTTAATTATTATTATTTAGTTTATCTTTATTTTATTAATTAATTTAAAATTTTTAAGTTATTTTCATTTATTAACTGCATCATTTACTTTATTTTAGTAAAAATAAAATTTCAAAAATTACAAAAAGATTATAACCCTTGATGATTTATTTGACATTTTTCACCCCTAAAATTTCAGCGCCCGGAGCAACCGCCTCCTCTGTCCCTCTAAAACCACCTCTGATCACACTTTGGTCCTCCTGATCAACATAACCCTGTTGATCCTCCCTTTGAGAAGAAATTAGTAAACAGTTTCTGTCATTTATCTCAGATATGAAAACCTCAGATACGACCTTTAGGAGTGAAAACTATGAAATGTAGCTTCTAATTAAAGAAGGAAATCATAGTTATTAAAGGCTGTAAGTAAATAAAGGCTTTAGTATTATGCATCTCGATATGGAATTTATAATCATCCTTTGGAAAAGACCATGAACATGCAGATGAAGGTTGGGAACAAAATAAAATTTGCATCAAAGATAAGATGGAAGGGTTTGTAAATACAAAGCGTACTATTTCTCACAAATTAAAATAGAGATGGGTGAAATCCCCGGTAAGATATTTCCCCAGTTTCGTTTTCCTAACATAAGTAATGACCACCGTGAAAACAATAGACACACAAATTCACCCCATTAAGCAAGCTGAAATTATTTTATGACGCTAGGATTGTAGAAGACATGTGTATGTGGATTTTTTAGATCTTATATATCTATTGAATAAAAAAAAAACAAGTTTTTTAAACTGAAAGTAAGGAGCGACATTAAAACTTAAAACGAACAGAAATTATTCCGTATATGAAAGGGACTGTCCCCTCCTCAACGCCTCGCTCTTTACGCTAAAATTTTTTATTGTTTTAAAAAATAAAGTTGTGAGACAGAGTCAAACTTTAGCGTAAAGAGCGAGGCGTTGAGGAGTGGGACAGCCCCTTTCATATACGGAATAATTTCTGTTCGTTTTAAGTTTTAATGTCGCTCCTTACTTTCAGTTTAAAAAACTTGTGTTTTTTTATTTAATTTCTGATCGTTTTTTAGTTAATGCAGCTTTTATTTTGGCTCACCGTCCTTGAATAAGTAAAGAAAATTTGCATAAAAATTTTACTTTTCTTTTGCTAAATGGGTGTCTCTAAATTTGGTTCTGACGTAATTTACAAATTAACTTACGTAACGAACTTTTATATTCGTACATTTTTATTACGTATATTATGGGGTTCGCCCCCTAGTCAATACCTCACTCTTTACGTTAAGTTCAAATCGTGTTCCAATTCTTTAAGAATGACTACTTAATCACAAAGACCGTTAATTAGAATAAATATTTGTGACGAAAGTACAAAAAAAACTTGTTTTATACTTAATTGCTGATCGTTTTTAAATAAAGTTGGGAAATCCAGTTCCCCTTCCATGGAAAATTTCTTCCCCCCCCGGGAAATTTCTCCATGGAAAAATTGTACCACGTAACATAAAATTTGCGATAATTGCTGTGAACCGGTAATTAATTAGGTAATAACATAACCTAACAATTGAGATATAAATTAGATTTGTAATTCCAACGAATAGTCTGTTTAGGGAGGTCTAAAAAAAAAAAAAAATTAACGTTTTGGTTCAGTTTTCTCAGCGTTCACCCCCTCTCCAAACTGACAGGAATATTGACAACCTGAGATGAATACTGAGTTATGTCACGCCAAGTTTGAAACAAATAGGAGAGAGTATAATTATGAGCCTTTTGTGCACACAATTTAGGCTAGAACTCGATCATTGCAAAAAGTCTCATATTGTTCAAATATTATACTTCAATTAAATAAATTGTTCTAAATTATTTGTTTCTTATATTGTTCCAAAAATATAAATCTGTCACACTTCCATATAGAACCCCCCCCCCCAAAAAAAAATCTTTTTAGCATTAGTTGTAAATCTATACGAGCACAATATAACTATTTGAAATATTTTTTTTCAGTTATTTTGTGTTAAAAAAATTTATTTTATGTTAAAAAATGTTAGTTTATGTTAAAATGTCAAAGCTGCTCACTTTTTCTGACTAATATCAGTGGACATGTTTGAACCAGTGAGCTCTCGATCTGATGTCGAATGGTCTAAGCTATAGCTGTTAGGACTTTTAATAAGGCTTTCTGTTTTAATATACGGCCGTGTGTTTAATATACGGCCCTATTTTTATTATACGGCCCTTGTGTTTCAGTAGCCGTTCTTAAAAAATGGGACAAACAGTAGAAATATAATATAAACAGCAAGGTATTGAAGAGGAGGCAACCCTTCATATACGGAATAATTTGTGTTCGGTTTGATATACGTATATGAGGGGGTTCGCCCCCTGGTCTCTTTACGCTAAAATCACAAAGGCCGTTTAATTGGAATAAATAGCTCTTTTGACAGTGCTAAGAAAAACTTTAGCGTAAAGAGCGAGGCATTGACGACAGGGCGAACCCCCTAATATATGTAATAATTTCTGTTAGTAAAATTTTTCATGTTCTTCCTTACTTTCAGTTGAAGAAATATTTTTTTTTTAATATAGTTTCTGATCGTTTTTTAAGTAATGCTGAGAAATCCGGCACCCCCTTCATGAAAAATTCCCTTCCCATGAAAAATTCCTCTATGGAAAGATCCTCCCATGTAAACCCCTTCCCAGCCCCCCCCCCCTACCAGAAAAAATCCCCCCGGAAAATGTCTGTACACTTCGCAATAACCTATACTATATATAAACAATGGGCAAAGTTTGAAACTTGCAGTTCTTCCACTTGGGACTGTGGGGGGTTAAGTCATCCTTAGAGACATAGTTTTTACATTTTTCGAGTATGCTGAACCAAATGTCTATCTCAAAATTTCAATCAAGTGACTTTGGGAAAAAATGAGCGTGGGAGGGGGTCTAGATGCCCTCCAGTTTTTTGGTCACTTAAAAACGGCACTAGAACTTTTAATTTTGAGTTCGAATGAGCCCTCTCACAATATTCTATGGCCACTGGGTCGAAACGATCACCCCTGAAAAAAAACAAGCATCGTGATCTTTCTTCGAGCAAAAAATGCAAATTTCCACATTTTGCAGATAGGAGCGTGAAACTTCTTTGATAGGGTTCTCTGATAAGCTGAATGTAATGGTGTAATTTTCGTTAAAGTTAATTAAAAATGTAAAATTCCACATTTTTGCAAATAGGAGTTTGAAAATTCTTTAATAGTGTTCTTTGATAAGCTGAATCTGACGCTGTGATTTTCGTTAAAGTTAACCTTTCATATACGGAATAATTTCTGTTCGGTTTAAGTTTTAACGTCGTTCCTTACTTTCAGTTAAAAAAACTTGTTTTTTATACTTAATTTTTGAACTTTTTTGAATTAATGTAGGTTTTGATTTTGGCTCACCGTACATGAATAATTAAAACAAAATTTGCATCTTAATTTTACTTTTATTTGGTTAAATGGCTTTCTCGAAACTTGTTGAATTTTATTTATGAACGTTTTTATTAGTAATAAATATACGTAACTTATGAATTAACTTACGTAACTAACTTCTATATTCAAATATTTTAATACGTATATTAGGGGGTTTGACCCCTAGTCAATACCTTACTCTTTAAGCTAAAGTTCGAATTTTGTTCCAATTCTTTAAAAATGACCCCTTCATCACAAAGACCGTTAATTAGAATAAATAGCTCTTATGAAAGTACTAAAAAATCTTTGGCTTAAAGAGCGAGGTATTGACTAGGGGGTGAACCCAATCATATAGCTAATATTTTCTGTTCGTTGTAAGTTCTGATGTTGCTCCTTACTTTCAGTTGAAAAACTTGTTTCTTTATATTTAGTTTCTGATTTTTTTAAAATAATGATGGGAAATCCGGCGCCCCCTTCATAGCGGTTTCCCTTCCCCCATGAAAACGTCCTTCATGAAAATATCCTCCCATATAACCCCCGACCCACCGCCACCCCCCCACTACCAGAAAATATTCCACCTGAAAACGTTTGTATACTTCCCAATAACCAATACTATATGTTAACATTATTGGGTAAAGTTCATAACTTTCCGCCCTTCCCCCGGGGGATTAGAGGGATTAAGTCATCCCAAAGAACATATTTATAATATTTTTGACCATGCTGAACAAAATGGCTATCTCAAAATTTTGATCCGGTGACTTCGGGAAAAAAAATGAGCGTGGAGGGGGACTAGTTGCCCTCCATTTTTTGGTCACTTAAAAAGAGCACTAGATCTTTTAATTTCCGTTCCAATGAGCCCTCTCACAATATTCTAGGACCACTGGGTCGATACGATCACCCCCGGGGAAAAAAAAGCAAAAAAAAAACAAATAAACACGCATCCGTCATCCTTCTTCTGGCAAAAAATTGAAAATTCCACATTTTTGTAGATAGTACCTTGAAACCTCTACAGCAGGGTTCTCTGATACGCTGAATATGATGGTGTGATTTTCATTAAGGTTCTATAACTTTTAGGGGGTCTTTCACCCTTTTTTCAAAAATCAGCCAAATTTTCTCAGGCGCGTAACTTTTGATGGGTAAGATTAAACTTGACGAAACTTATATATTTGAAATTAGAATTAAAATCTGATTCTTTTGATGTATCTATTAGTATCAAAATTCCGTTTTTTAGAGTTTCGCTTACCATTGAGCCGGGTCGCTCCTTACTTACAGTTCGTTACCACGAACTGTTTGATAACTATGCTCTCTAATAATTGTTCTCACAAAAATGTTCATTTCGACGTAAAAAACACGCGAAATGGTTTTTCTTCTTATCTAAACTAAGACATAAAGATAAAGGGTATTCGGGCTGTTGCCCCCTTTCTTTTAAAAAATCGTTATTCTTATGATTTTTCGGAAATTTCTAGTCTTCTCCGTATTTCTTGCTTGATTTGGCTTCCCTGCTAAACTTGTTTTTTTTTTAAATGATCGATCTGTAATTCCTTATAAATTCTGTATAATTCATCAGTGCGTTTTTTGAATAATATACCCTAAAATAATATTCTACTTACGTGGCTTCTCTTAATACTTTTCATCCTACTTTCTCTAGAAAACTGTCAAATATAGTCCTACCACCTTATTACGTTCTATGTAGACTTAAAAAAACTGTATAAATAAATGTTTAACATAAACTTTCTAAGAAAATAATAATTACAATTTTTAGGATTGAGCGTTCTACTACCTTACATTATGACTACCCGTAAGGCATGGAAGAACTCGAAACTTCGTATTTTCTGCATTGCCAATAAAAGAGACGAAATCGATATTGATCAAAAGGGGTAAGTTTTTAATCTTCTTTGCTATATATCTCTGTTTTATTTCATACACAGTAATTTCGGTCATAGCTGCATGTACAAGCTCTGACAGAATAAGGGTTACGAATGTTTTTATTTTTTTTATTTTGCTGATTAAGTTTTTCAATTCTTTTGAATGGTGCCAAAACACCACATTTTAACACTTATATATATATATATATATATATATATATATATATATATATATATATATATATATATATATATATATATATATATATATATATATATATATATATATATATATATATTTATATATTATGATGTCCAAATGGACCTTAAATTAGAAGTGGTTCCTTTATAAAATCAAATTTCTTTTTATTGGACCTAAATTTTGCCTTGGCTTGTCTGTTGTCATTATGAAAGACATATCACCGAACCTTTGTTTCTTTCAATTGTTCAGGTTGTGGGACAAAAACTTCTGTTTCTTCCAACGATTTATCTAGTCCAGGTTTTTGATTTTCAAAGGTATGGAAGGCATTGACGACCACCTTTGTTTCTTTTAATTGTTCAGGTGGTGGGACAAAAATTTCTTCTTTTGTCTTGGCTTATCTTTTGTCATTATAAAAGACGTATCGCCGAACCTTCTGTTTTTTTTTAATTGTTCAGGTGGTGGGAAAAGTACTTCTTTTTCTTCCAACGGTTTATCCAGTCCCATATTTTTGATTTTCAAAAGTATGGTAGATATTGATGACCTTATCCATGTCAATCCAAAACTAAATCATAATTGCTATCATTTTCAGTTTGTTTGGTTCGTCACACCTCAGCATATCTTTCGTTATTATAAAATACGTATCCCCGAACCTTTGTTTTTTTAACAAAGGTATGGGGCACGCGGTAGGCTTCTATATATAGGTTCTCACTGCCGCTTGTCTTCTAAACGCAGACAATTTAAGCCTCTTCTTGATGTCATGACCTCCAGATGGACCTTAATTTGGAAGTGGTGTTTTTGTAAAATTACATTTTTTTTATTGGACCTTTAACTTTTGCCTCGGCTTGTCTTTTTTTAATACGAAAGAAATATCACCGAACCATTGTTTCTTTTAATTGTTCAGGTGGTGGGACAAAAAAATATATTTTTTCCAACGATTTATATAGTCCAGGTTTTTGATTTTACAAGGTATGGAAGGCATTGACGACCATCTTTGTTTCTTTTAATTGTTCAGGTGGTGGGACAAAAACTTCTTCTTTTCTCTTGGCTTGTCTTCTGTCATTATGAAAGACATATCGGCGAAAATTTGTTTCTTTTAATTGTTCAGGTGGTGGGACAATTTTTTTTTCTTCCATTTATTTATCCAGTCCATATTTTCGATTTTCAAAGGTATGATAGGTATTGATGATCTTATCCATGTCAAAATCCAAAACCCAATCCTCATCGCAATAATTTTCAATTTCTTTGCTTCGTTACACCTCGGCTTATCTTTCGTCATTATGAAATACATATCCCCGCACCAATTTTTTTTTTAACAAAGGTATGGTGGGCAGTGATGACCTTATCCATGTCAAAATCCCAAACCGAATTAACATCCGTATCATTTTCAATTTTGACTCGTTTTGATTCTCGCTTTCCAGGTTCATTTTCATTGACTCGCTGCTCTTCATTTTTCATTTGACTCCCTCACTTGTTCGGTGTCTTATGTCTTCTAACCGCGTGTGTTTTTGCCCTTCATTTTCATTTTTAACACGCTCTAGTTGTCGTTTTCACAAATCTTCTAACCACCCGTGTCTTTGCTCTTCATTTTCATTTTTGATACGTTTTTGGATTTTTAGTACCTTAGACAATTAAGAAATGGGCTTTGCTTTAGCTGTCCGTATTGATGTTGTCGCAATTGATGGTCCAGGTTGTCAAATTTCAAATCTTATCACGTTTGGTAGTTCAGGTGTTTGTTCCAAAGAATTATCATTTATAGTAACTGCAACGGCAAATTTTCGTTTTTTCGGCCTTCCAACAGAAATTATATTATATTAATACTGTTGCGTTGAAAACCCAACAATATTATTTATGCTATGCATGACATCATACAAGAAAATGCTTATATGATGCCACATATGATGCCATAAGAAAGTCTTATATGATGCATTAACATAGTAAATGACGTCATTTGCAAAAACCAAAATTAAGGCTCTTAACGATTTTTCTCAGACTTCTGACGTATCTATATCGTTTTTTTTATACGAGAATATCCCAAGATATCAATTTTCCCGAAAAAATATGGAGCCGTTTTCCAGAAAAATACATACATACATAATTATTACTCACATTTATAGGCCTACATATATATATATATATATATATATATATATAGATATATATATATATATATAGATATATATATATATATATATATATATATTACTATATATATATACTATATATATATATAATATATATATATATATATATATATATATATATATATATATATATATATATATATATATATATATATATATATATATATATATATATGAATTCTGCAGGTGTTGCTGCCAAATAAGCCTTTAGTCAAGGAGTTTCCTTAGCATAGGTCTAGCACCACACACAATCAGGGTTTTAAAGGGGAGGGGGGGAGGTATTTCATGGGCTTTGGCCGGCCTCAATCAAGAAAAAAGACAGATTATATGACATTTTTAAAATTAATTTCTATGAATAAGAAAATTAGTATTTTGGCACAGACATTGGGCTGAAAGCTCTTATATACGTCGATTTCAAGTTAGAGTTAGGGCTCCAATGACGTTAAAAGTTAAAATGCGTAAATCCTCATGTGAGCTTTATGGATAGAGCAACAAATGACGAAATGTTCAGTTGGTACGAAATCATTGATGATACTTTTTCAGCTACCTTTTTTTCTGGATTCTGGATTCTTCTTCCGGAACATTTAAAATAGTGGGGCACGAAAAACGAAAAACAATAAATAGATGAATTAAACAGTTCATGGTAACGAACTAGAAGCAAGGAGTGACGCGGCTCAATAGTAACCGAAACTCTAAAAAAAAAAACATAGTTTTGACATCAATAGATATATCAACAGAATTTGCTTATTATTCTGATTCCAAATATATAAGATTCATTAGACTTAGTGTTATCCATCAAAGGTTAAGAGCCTGAGAAAATTTGTCTGATTTTCGAAAAAGGAGGGAAACATCCCTTAGAGTCAAAAATCTTAATAAAAATCACCCCGCCAGATTCAGCGTATCAGATAATCCTACTGTAGAGGTTTTAAGCTCCTATCTGCCAAAGTGTGGAATTTTGTGTTTTTCCCAGAATAAAGATCACAGATTGTTGTTTATTTGTTTATTTCATTTTTCTTTCCCCAAGGGTGATCGTACCGAAACAATGATCCTAGAAAATCGGGAGAAGACTCATTCGAACGGACATTAAAAGTTTTAGTGCCCTTTTTAAGTGACCAAAAAATTAGAGCGTAATAAGCCCTCTCTCACGCCTATTTTTCCGCAAAATCGTCTGATCAATATTTTGAGATAGCCATTTCGTTCAGGAAAGTTGAAAGGTCCAAGAACTATGCCTTTAGAGATAGCATGACCCCCCCGCCCCCTAGAGCCTCTAGGGTTATGTCTTTAATTTATAAAATTTGCAATTTGTTTACGAATTGTATTTCTTATGGGAAGTTTGCATATATTTTTCGGGTGAGAGGGGAGTGGTGTTGAATTTTCTGCTGGGGGAATTTTTCTCGGGGAAAATTTTCTATGGGGAGGGAATTTTCCAGAAGGTGAACTTTTCAGGGGAAATGTTACACTGGGACAATTTGACAGAATTCCTATACGAAATTCTTTTTATTTGTCTTACTTTTTTTCGCCGACTCAATTTCATATGTGAAGATGTTCCGAGAGAATTGTCCGGGGGAAATTTTCAGCGGGTTTGATACTGTCAGGAGAACTTTTTAGTGAAGGGGCATTCCACAAAAGTAACTTTCCAATGGAGGGGGTGGGTATTTTACGTGGTAGGAATTTCTACGGAGGAGTTTCTCATAAGAGGAGGGAATTTTTCATGGAAGGGGAGCCAGATTTACCGGCATTTTCTGAAAAACGATCAGAAATTAAATAAAAAACATGTTTTTTTAACTGAAAGTCAGGAGCTGTAGTAAAACTTAAAACGCAGAGGAATTATTACGCGTATTAGGGGGGGGGGGTACCCCCTTCTTAATACCTCACTCTTTACGCTAAAGTTCGTATAAAACTTTCAAAAAAAATTATTTTTCTAATTAGATGGCCCTTGTATTTAAGGAGTCGTTCTTAAATAATTGGAACAAAAAGTCAAACTTTAGCGTAAAGAGCGAGGTATTAAAAGGGGGCAACTATTTCCTTACTTTCATTAGAATTTTTTTTTTTATTTAATCAATAAAATGAACTTCAAACCTGAATTCACTCCGGGGGCAATAATTAAGCATGCTCTTTTCTACAGAAAAACAACAACATTTTAACATTATTTTTAAGGATATTTGTTTCTTATATGGTTAAGAATTATTTTACTATTTTAAAAATACTAGTAGTATTCTTCGTGGGTGCTCATATAAATGTTTCTAGATGGGAAGGGTCACAACTATTTCTTTGCAGGGTAGTTAAGGTTAAAAAAAAAAAAAAATCAGCCAGATGAGTATCACAAGATGTTCTGAAAAGAATTCTACTGTTTCTGATTTATGAAGAAAAGGGATATATGTATTACTGTGAATGTCCAAAATCTGGTTAATGATTTTATTCACCGGTGAATGTCAAAAATTCCCCTTTCTCTGCTTCGATTCAATTAGCTTTGCGAATAAGCTTTTTCAGTCTTATGCTAGCTTTGATGGTAAAAGCTAAATGTAAGTTAGGCTAGGTTAAATTAGGTTATACATCTCAGAAATGGGCTAAAAACCTAAACTAACCTAACCCAACCTAGCCTGTTACCATCAAACCTTGCATAAAACGGAGAAAGCTGACTGGCAACGCCGACTAAATCCAAGGAGAAAAAAAAGGTATTTCAGACGTTCACCGGTGAATATCGATCACTAATTTCCGATATTCACGGTAACACATGCATTACACCGAGTCTCCTGTTACTACTAATGGCGGATGCTAACATTAACGATATTTATCAATTTTCCCTCGGATTTTACAAAAACATTTTTCCGATTTTATCTACTTCGTTTAAGATCTTTCTCTCCCAAATTTGCCTTTCTTGATAAAAATAGCCATCTTCATAATCTATCTTGAAAGAATTTATTTAAAGCTTTAATAGCCTAAAATACATAAGAATCTTGGTCTGATATCAAAATCCACGCTGCTGAGCATGAAAAACAAATTTGAATTTTCTCAATTTTAAAGGAAATTAAGAAGGTTTCGGTGTGCTTATTCCTCCATTTAAATTCGTAGCGTAAAGTGCCCCAATTCTCGCAAAATTTCGAATATATCTATAGGAGCTTTCACGGAGATTAGCTCTTTGCCCTGGATTGTAATTAAGACTGTAATGCCTTGAAGCAAGAATTAGGGTAAATTACCTCTCAAATTAAGAGTTGAGGCATTTTCAATTTAAGCATAAATGGGAGCATTTTAAGTTGGGTCATTCTGGGAGTGAAACAGAGTTCTATTTGTAAGTCAGTATATTATTTACAGCTTATTTATTTATTTTGCGTAAGCTTTGTTTATTACTTCGTTTGTAAGAGTGAACTGTAGCCTACCGGCACCCAAGTTTTATATATATTATTCAAGCTTCGGTGTGAAAAAATTTTATTTTCGGAAAAAAAACTTACCGGGTGAGTGGAGGTGTCTATATGTCTCAGACGTGGCTTCGTTTTGGGGATGGGGGTACTTCCCCTCAACAATTTGGAGAAATAATTATTAGGATACACTAAAACTTAAAAGGAATAGAAATTATTCCGTACATGAAAGGCGTTGTTTTCTCCTCAACGCCTCGCTCTTTACACTAGTTTGACTCTTTGTCACGTCTCTACTTTTTAAAACAATGAAAACTTTAGCTTATAGAGTGAGGCACTGAGGAGAGGACATCCCCTTTTATATACGGAATAATTTCTGTTCGATTTAAGTTTTAAGGTCGCTCCTTACTTTCAGTAAAAACAAATTATTTAATTTCTGAATGTTTTTCAACTAATGCAGGTTCAAATTTGGCTCACCGTACGTGAAAAATTAAAAAAAATTTTAATATTAATTTTCGGAGGTTTATTCCGTATATAAAGGTTTGCCCACTCCTTATTATCTTGTTCTTTACGTTAAAGCTGTTAGCACTTTTTAAAAAAGCTTCCTGTTCTAATTAAACGGCCCTAATGTTTCACTAAACGCTTTTAAAAATTTATTCGATCCATCTTCCACCTTGTCAAATTTGAAACTCCCCAGTTTAGTATTCAACTGTTCCTGAAAACCAGAGTATATATAATTAGATAAACCTAATTATATTAACTGTGCTGAAAACCCTCTCCCGATCTTCTAGGACCATTATTTCAATACGATCATCCCTGGGAAAAAAACAACAAATAAACACGCATCCATGATCTGTCTTCTGGCAAAACTAGCAAAATTCCACATTTTTACAGATATGAGCTGGTAACTTCTACAGTAGGGTTCTCTGGTACGCTGAATCTGATGGTATGATTTCATTAAGATTCCTTGAATTTTAGGGGCGTCCCCCCTATTTCTAAAATCGGTTTAATTTCCTCAGGCCCGTAATTTTGATGGGTAACGCTAAACATTATGAATCTTATATATCTGAAATCAGCATAATAATTTGATTCTTTTTGTGTATCTATTCACATTAAAAATCTGTTTTTTAAAATATTTTTGATATTCAATACAGTAACGCTTTTATAAAATTAACAAGTTAATGAAATTATAAGAGAAGAAACAAGTGTTTTAACTAAAAGCAAGGACTCATATTAAAACTTTAAATAAATAACATTTTTCCATATATAAGGGGCTTCTCCCTCCAAAGCCCCTCTTTCTTTACGCTAAATCTTGACTTTTTTCTCAATTCCTTAAGAAAGACTTCACAAAAATTAGGGCCGCTTACTTAGAATAAAAGCTTTATCAAAGCAATAGAGACTTTAGTTTAAAGAGCAAGGGATTTAAAAGGGTGCAGCCCCACTCATATATCGACTAATTTTGTTGTCTTTTTTCAATGTTTTTCTGTACTTTTAGTTGAAAAAAACTTATTTTTCTAAATTTAATTTCTGATTGTTAATCAGATCATACCGAAAAATCTGGCTCCCTCAAGGTGGTTTCAGGCACCATCCTTGCACCCGCCAGCACCATCCTTGCCCACACTCTGCACCCACCGACACTCTTTCGTAACTAATGATTGGTAATTAAAAAAAGCTTATTATTCTTATTAAACGGTCATTCTGTTTCAAGAGTTGCTCTTAAGGAATTGGGACAAAAAGTCAAAACTTACGATTAATTAAAAGCATAAGTATGCTAAAGTATACGAATAGTGTATACTAAACTATTCTAAACTATATACGTATACTATAAACTAAACTATACTACAGTATAACTAATAACTACTGTCCATTTAAGTTTTGATGTTGCTCCTTACTTTCAGTTAAAAAAAATCTTTTTGTTTAGAAATTTAATTTCTAATCGTTCTTAAATAATACCGGAAAATCTGACTCTCCTCCATGAAAAATTCCCTCCCCTGCGGAAAAATTCCACCTTGGAAAGCTCTTTTCACGCAAAAATACCCCCTCCAAGGGAATTCCTTCGAGACAATTCCATTCTACCTACAAAATTCCACCCAGAAACTTTCTTGCGGACGATCTCAAGTGAAAAATGTTCCTTGCGCACTTCTATTGAAAAAGACTTTAATTTCTGATTGTTTTTAAAATCATGCCGGTAATACCCTCAGTGAAAAGTTTCAAACAGTTCGTGGTAACGAACTGTAAGTAAGGACCCGGCTCAATAGTAACCGAAACTCTAAAAAACAAAATTTTGATACCAGTAGATACATCGAAAGAATCGGATTTTTATGCTTATTTCAAATATATATGTTTCATCGAGTTTAGTCTTATCCATCAAAAGTTACGAACCTGAAAAAATTTGCCTTATTTTCTAAAAAAGGAGGGAACAAACCCCTAAAAGTGATAGAATGTTAATGAAAATCAACCCATCAGATTCAGCGTATCAGAAAACCCTACTGTAGAGGTTTCAATCTACTATCTGTAAAAATGTGAAATTTTGTATTTTTTGCCAGAAGAAAGATGATGGATGCGTGTTTATTTGTTTGTTTTTTTTCCCCAGGAGTGATCGTGTCGATCCTGTGGTCCTAGGATATCGCGAGAGGGCTCATTCAAACAGAAATTAAAAGTTCTAGTACCCTTTTTAAGCGACCAAAAAAATTGGAGGGCAGCTAGGCCCCCTCCTGCGCTCATTTTTTCCCGAAGTCACTTGATAAAAATTTTGAGATAGCCATTTTGTTCAGCATAGTCAAAAATTTAATAAATATGTCTTTGAGAATGTCTTCATCCCCCGCAGTTCCCGGGAGAGGGGCTGCAAATTATGAACTTTGCCTATTGTTTACATATAGTATATACATATAGTATACAATAGTTGGCTATTGGGAAGTATACATACGTTTTCAGGAGGGATTTTTTCTAGTGTGGGGGGTCGGAAGAGGGGGTCACGTGGGAGGATTTTTTCATGGAGTATATTTTCAGGGGGCAAGGGACATTTCTATGAAGGAGGCGCCGGATTTCCCAGCATTATTTAAAAACGATCAGAAATTAAATAAAATAACAAGTTATATCAACGGAAAGTAAGGAGCAACATTAAAACTTAAAGCGAATAGAAATTATTACGTATATGAGGGGGTTTGCCCCTAGTCAATACCTCGCTCTTTACGCTAAAGTTTTTTTTAGTACTTTCAAAAGAGCTATTTATTCTAATTAAATGGCCTTTGTGATTCAGGGGTTTGTGATTCAAACAATTTTCGATCGTATCGTGTCTGTCGTATCGTATAAAAAATCGTAAAAAAAAACAAGAAAAATTAATATGCAAATTTCGCAAGTGTTTTTTAACTGAAAGTATGGAGCGACATTTTTTTTTCGACAATTATTCCGTATATGAAAGGGACTGTCCCCTCCTCAACGCCTCACTGTTTACGCTAATTTTTGACTCTGTCTCACAACTTCATTTTTAGAAACAATAAAATAACTTTGGCGTAAAGAGCGAGGCGTTGAGGAGGGGAAACCCCTTTCATATACGGAATAATTCCTGTTCGTTTTAAGTTTTAATGTCGCTACTTACTTTCAGTTAAATACTTGTTTTTTTTTTTATTTAATCCCAACAAAAAGCCAGCAACAGGGTATTTTCCAGCAAAGTTTTTTTTTTTGTTTTTTTTTTTTTGGGGGGGGGGGGCATAAAAAAAAACTTTAAAAAACGCATCAAGGATGAGAAATTGATATCTACTCCCTTATGATTTCTGGGTATATTTCTGGTCTACGCTGTTATTGTGAAAGTAAAGAATGACAATAAACCCCAAAATGAGCAGAATTTATTCCGTACAGGAGGCAGATTGCCCCCTCCTTATCTACCCCTCTACCTCAAGGTCGCAGAAACTTTGGAGTGTGCTCATTAGCACAGAAATTGAGAGTTCGAGTCCTTTTTTCAAAGTCCAAAAGGATTGGAGACCAACCAGCTACGTGGGGTTAATATTTTCCGGGAGGGGGGGGGGGTATTTTCCGTGTTTTTTCCTTGGGGGGTTATTTTCCGCGGGTGTTTATTTTCCGCAGGGTTTAATTTCTAGGGGGGGGGGTAAACACCGGCCACCGAAAAAGCACAAGGAAAGATAAAAAAGTCTTGTTTCTTCCCAAAACCGTTCACGACAAATTTATATTCACTACAAACAAGAATTTAGCTAATGCCTCCTTCCCTAACTGTCTAAATCTAAAGCCTACTGCGTCATTGGCGCTTCATTGAAAGCTTATTATATTACAAATTTTCTCTTTTCCAGTTATTACAGCATTGAAATGAAAATAAAAATTACACTATTTAAATTTTACTTATTCAATTTTATTTATTATAAAAAAGAATTTTACGTTTTCAATTTATGTATTTAAATGAAAGTAAACCTTTAGCCTCCTTATAGTATATTAAACACTAAATACATATTAAATGCGTTCAATACCTTGTGGCAATTAGATTTTTCTCCTTGTACTATAAAATACTACATTCAGATGCCTACTGGTACAGAAATTTTAGCCCACTACGCCACTACAGGCGTGGACGGTTCTGACGGAAAACAAGCTGAACATGTTCGATGAAATCAGATTCCAACCCGGGTTTTTAACCAGTTGGTAAAATAGGTATAATATCACGAGAGAATATCTATTTTAATTCGAACGTAAATTAAAAGTTCAAGCGCCCTTTAAAAGTGACCGGAAAAACTGGAGGGCAAACTAGGCCCCCTCCCACGCTCTGTTTTTCCCAAAGTAACACGATTAAAATTTTTAATAGCCATTTTGTTCAGCATAGTAGATAAATCTAATAACTGTGTCTTTGAGGATGACTTAATCCCCAGCAGTCCCCAGGGGAAGGGCTGAAACTTATGAACTTTGCCCATTGTTTACATAAAGTATCGTTTATTGGGAAGTATACAGACGTTTTCAGGGGGATTTTTTCTGGTGAGGCCTGGGGGCTGGGGGAGGGGTTTTACGTGGGAGGATCTTTCCATGGATGAATTTTTCATAGGGAAAGAGAATTTTCCATGAAGGGGGTACCGGATTTCCAGCATTATTTAAAAAACGATCAGAAATTATTACGTATAAGAGAGGGGGGGGGGAGTTTATTAATTTTCTTTAGTACTTTCAAAAGAGCTTTTTATTCTAATTAATTGGCCTTTGTGATTTAGAGGTCATTCTTAAAGAATTGGAACACAATTCGAACTTTAGCGTAAAGAGCGAGGTATTGACAAGGGGGCGAACCCCCTCATATGCGTAATAATTTCTGTTCGTTTTAAGTTTTATTGTTGCTCCTTACTTTTAGTTGAAAACATCCATTTTGTTTATTTAATTACAGATTAAAGCTTCGATGAGTTCCCTAATTCTTATGAATGTGGAAGTAAGAAAAAAACTAATATGTGGTATATAAGAGCCAGATTGGCAATCCTCCACCTCGCTCGCACCCAGCAAGATGTTTCCTTATTGACACCATTGACAAAGCTTGAATTAGGCCTCTTCTCAAAAATGTAGTGCTTTATATTGAGACTACTTAACTAAAGAAGGGAGGGGGTAAATAAGACACTAGAAATAGGAGTCAATTTTTCAGCAGGCTTAAAAAATATTTTTCAGTTTTGTTTATGTGAATCTTCAAAATTTTCAGAAATATCTTTGCTATTGTAAAGGACTCCAGTACTTATTAGTATCTCCATCAAGATTAGGGCTCCCTTGGTTGCAACCTATGGGGTATATTATCCTGAAAACATAGAAAACTTAAGTTACTTTGGATAAATGTAAGAAAAGACACATTTGAAAATATTAATCAAGTACATAATCTTGGGAGCATTTTTGAAAATAAGAAACCTTCGAGCTATTTGATTTTATCAAACAGCTCGGGGTAACGCACTGGAAGTAACGAGCGAAACGGCTTAATAGTAACCGAAACTTAAAAAAACGCGATTCTGGTACCAATAGATATGCCAAAAGAATTGACTTATTATGCCAATTCCAAATATATCACAGACATTCAGTTTAGTGTTACCTATCAAAGGCTAGGAGCCTGAAAAAATTTGCCTGATTCTCGAAAAAGTGGGTAAACACCTCCCAAAATTCAAAGAATCCTTATGAAAATCCCACCACCAGACTTATCGTATCAGAGAACCCTACTGTAGAGATTTAAAGCTTTCATCTCTAAAAATGTGGAATTGTGTATTTTTGCCAGAAGAAAGATCACGGACGCACGATCTGCGGGGGTGATTTATCGATCCAGTGGTCCCAGAATATCGGGAGAGTGCTCATTCGAACTAAAATTAAAAGTTCTAGTGGCGTTTTTAAGTGAACAAAAAGACTGGAGGACAAGTACACCCCCTCCCTCGCCCTTTTTTTCCAAAAAATCGTACGATCAAAATTTTTAGACAACCATTTTGTTCAGCATAGTTGAAATACTTAATAACTATGCCCCTGGAGATAATATTACCCCCCCAAAGTCCCTGGGGAAATGTCTTAAAGTTATAAAATTTGCCCATTGTTAGCGTATGGAATTTGTTATTGGGAAGTTTGTCTATATTTTTGTGTGTTTGAGGGGGGGGGATGAATTTTTTGCTAGGGGGATTTTCTACGGAGAGAATTTCCCATTAGGAGGGAAGGTTCTCGGTGTCAAATTTTCAGGAGAAATTATATACTGGGGGAATTTTCCACAATTCCTATACAAAATTCATTTTATTTGTCTTACCTTCTCTTAACTGACTGAATTTTACGCGTGGAAATGTTAAGGGTAATTGTTTGGGGTATATTTTCTCCGGAATTGAATTTTCTAAGGGATCTTTCCGTGGAGAGGGAGTTTTACCGTAGAGGTGGAGCCAGATTTCCGGGCATCATTTAAAAAACAATCATAGATTAAATTAAATATGAATTTTCAACTGAAAGTAAAAAGCAACAGTAAAACTTAAAACGAACAGAAATGATTACGTATATGAGGGGGGGGGGATGCCCACTTCTCAATACTTTTTTCTTTACGATAAAGTTTGAATTTTGTCCCAATTATTTAATAAAGGTTCCTGAAGCACATGGGTTACTTAATTAGAACAATAGGAAGCTTTATTAAAAACACTAAAAAAATAGCATGAAGAGCGGGGTGTTGAGAAGGGGGCAACCTCCGTCATAGCCGTAATATTTTTTGGTCTTTTTAAGTTCTAATGTTGCTCCTTACTTTGACTTGAATTTTTTGTTTTTTTTTATTTAATCAGGCGTATACCTGATACACGGGAAAGTCTAACAAATGTTACAAATCACAAAAGAAACATAACTTGATGAATAACAATATTTGACTGGCAACTATCCTTTTAAGTGTTGTCCTTGCTCATACAGATTTGTATTTCTACTTAGTATTTTTTTAGTGGTCTTAAAGTCATTTGGAAAAATATCCCTTGGAAAAATTAAAAATATTAGCCAAAACTTTGGGCACTCCTTCTTAGGAATAACGTACTAACTCTTCCTCATTCCAAAGAATGAACTGTGTGCAGTCGACATTAGTAATGGTTCAACAAGTTTGTCCGAGAGAGAAGTGTAATTTTATGGAAGGTATTTTTGGGCCCAGTCATTTTAGCGCGGTTTTGCTATTTGCACCTAAAGAGTACTAAGTACTTGTTAACATTAATCATTTATTGCAGAAAAAAAAGAAAGTCAATATTATGGCAGATAATCATGTCAGTCGTAATTGAACCATTGTACAAGTTTAATCCGTTCCATCCAATCAAAATCACTTACTTTCTAGTATGGCTTTCTAGAAAAATTGAAAGTCAATTTTATGACCGATAATCATGCCAGTCATAATTGAGCCATTGTACAAGTTTAATATGTCCCAGCCAATTTCCCAGGCTAAAATCACTTATTTTCTAGTATGGCTGCGTTATTGAGCAAGTTTAGGATTGATTACTCGGATGTTATTGCCGTTTCTGACGTGAACAGAAGTCCTTCTGAAGAAACCAAGCAATGGTTCAATGATCTTATTAAACCTTCACTTCAAGGAAGTGGATCTGAAGGTGAGTGTTAAAAGATTTCTTATCCTCTTATAATTAAGACCTTCCTCGAATTATAAATCAAATATATGCCAAGTCTTTCGGCCCTTTCGATGTCAGATCCTTTTCTAGAGTTGTTTTTTTATATCTCTTTCAGCCCTCATTTTTAATCATTTATCTATTATCTAATTTATAGGTCCTATGAATTAAACTGATGGAATTATTCATAGGATTTACCATGTAAGAGTACAAGACCTTACTAAGGGGAGAGAGGGCTGGGATAATTTTTGCTATGGATGACCAATCCGAACGCTTAATTGGTTTGGTAAGGACGTCAGGGATGGACATTAGGGTCCAATGCATACAATTGGTTATCTCACATGACTATTTTATGTAATATGGGCTATTTTCACACTGTTTACCAAACCAATGTGAACAATCCATTAACTACCTCAAAATCCAGTTATACTGAACAAAAATAAAAATCAATTATCTAGTCAAAAACATAATTTAATGTGCTAAAACATGTTTGAGTTGCAAGAAAAGATATATAAAAGAATGAAAAAGTTTGTGACATATCGGAAGTGAAGGAAGATTCGTTTTGTAAGGAAATATTAGTGACAGTGCTAAAAGTGTTAAAAAATAATAAGACCCCAGGTGCTGAATCTGCTGATAGTGTGAAAAATGAGTTTTTTTTAATATGGTGGTTGTGAAATAAAGAGATAACATACTGAAACTATGAATGTAATTTTTGAAAAAGGGAAGTACCAAGTGATTTTTAGAAAACTCTGATTAAACTTAATTAAGAATGGTGATAAGAGTGAGTGTGGCAATTATAGTGGCATTAGCTTAATTTTTAAAAGTGCTGTAGATAAAGTTTCAAGAGAAGAAAAGTGTGGTTCTAGGAATGGGAGAGGATGCGTCGACCAAATTTTCACTCTTAAGTTAGTTGCTGGTGTCGTATTGAACCTGGAGCTAAGCAGCGTTACGTTCTATCCACACTTATATGGATTATTTTGATGGACTTAATCCAAAAGAGCACAGCAAAGAATATAGATGAGTACAGGATCAATTGGAGTAATAAAACTGTCATTGACTTAGATTATGTTGATGATTTGAGACCTTAGATGAAAGTATTAGCAAAATAAAGTAATTTTTGGAGGTTTTGAGAGTTCAGGGCACAAGAATAGGTCTGAAAATTAATGTTAAGAAAACTAAGTCACTAAGACTGGGAATAAGTGAAGGTAAATAGGCGAAGTTGGGTAACGAGAAGATCGATCAAGTTGACAGCCTGACTTACCTACGCAGTATTTTTAGTAAAGGTGCAGTGAAGATGTTAAAAGTAGAATGGCCAAGGCCTAGGTTGATTTCTTTTTATACAGTTTGGAGGGATGGCAAGATAAGTCTGCGAGCGGAGATTAGAATATTGGGAGCAACAATGATGACGGGAGACAAAAGAGTTCTTAACCTGAACTTTTGAGTGTTCTAAAAGATGGAAGAGTATTTGTTGGATGTTTTGAAGAGAAACTGTCTACAGATCGTTTTGGATACCTATCTGACTGACCACATTTCAAACTGAAAGCTGTATGAATTATGTGGTTCAATCCCGCTTTCTAAGGCTATAATGAGGAAGATTGCAATGGCTAGGACGCGTTCTACTAATGTAGAATGACAGATTGCCCAAGATAGTCTTTGTTGGCCACATGAAAAATAGGTCGTCCACGAATGGGGTAGGAGGATATCGTAATGAAAGATTTAAGAGAAATTGGGTCTCCTTGGGACAGTGCAAAGAGGGAGGTTTCGAACTTATTGGGATGGAGGAGGAGTGTGCGCAGCTGTGTTGGCCTGAGGGTGCCTGGTGCTGCAGTGAGTTGTTAGTAGTGGTAGTAGTAGTTTTATAGCCATAAGATACCCGCTGAGCCTAAGAATGTGGGTAGCTTACAAGAGTGGAGCATGACGATAGTGTTGACAGAAAAAAAACCCTAAATCCGACAGTGTTTGGTGTTTCTGGGCATTTTTTCAGTGTACTCGTATTAATACGGCAAAATTAGAGTAGTAATAAGTGTTTGATCTTGGTTTCTGAGAAAAAAAAACACAATTATGAAGCTTGAAAAAATGCTAAGAACCGTCTGATGTTAGATGGTACTGGAAATTTTTCTTAGACACTAGCGCCAGTTTCTACTCTTATAAGTTGACCATACTTTTTGAGCTGAACTTTAACAGGCGTCTTCGTCAAGAGTTTTGAAGACAGTGTTTTTTCATGCAATGAAAAACTTATCTCAAGCACAATAATAGCCTAAGCTTGTCGGGACTATTTCACCGAAATAAAAATAAACGTTTTTCTTTAGCCTTAATTCGCATTTCAGAGCGATATTAAGGTCCATACTGGATCTGTTTTGCAAATGCACAAATCACGATTTCCTGGGATAACTTTCTTTCTTTGATTCATTAGTTTAGGAGCATTATGACCTACGTCATGACTCGGCCAATCATACATCTTCAAGACTGTTTTTTAATTGCAATAAAATTGCTAAATTTGTCACACCATATTTTTATCATGTATAAAATAACCGTATTATAAATATAGGTATCGTCTACTGTTAATGAGTAGTTAACTTAGATTTGAGCCAATATATCTTTATATTTTATGGAAAGATCTTCATCACTTCATCAAAAAGTGCCTTATAACATGAACAGCAAATTAGAGCAATAATAGCGTATGGGTCAGCGTTTTATTCTTGTACAGATATAATGCATAAATACAACAATGTATTGCATAAAAGTACTTCAAAAAATTTCTCAGAGGAGGGTAGGGGCATGTATTACCTGAAATCTTATTTCTACCAGGATTTAGATTGACCTTTTTTCATTCTTCTCATTTTATGAATGTTTTTAATAGTCTCCTACTCGCCCGAAGAGTCATGTCCCATATGTCACCTTCCTGGTGGTATCCATGATGTAGTCATCATAAAATTTATAAAAATCTAAATTCCATCGAAATGAGCTTATACAATGACAAGCGATATATGACTGTTCAGCATAGTTGATTTCCAGATAGAAATAATGTTTTTGAGGAGGACACTCCCCTCAGGGAAAGGCCTGTAAGTTTTGCCCTGGGGGCATATAAGGTGTTTTATAAAAAGCTTTGTCGTAGAAACTTCAAAAAGGGCTCATTCGATTGGAAATTCAAAGGGCTAGTGCCCTTTTTAATAGTCGAAAGTGATTGGAGGACAATTAACCCCTCTCTCATGCCCACGTTTTCCCCAAACACATCCAATCAAAATTTTGAGATAGCCATTTTGTTTAAAGTAGTTGAAACTGGAAATTTGGTCTTTGAAGATGAAAACCCCCTCAGAGCCCTCAGGACAAGGGTTGTAAATTATGCTCTGGGGGCATATACAGATTTTTATAGAAAGTGTTGTCGTAAAAACTTCAAAAAAGGCTCATTCGATTGGAACTTGAAATGGCTAGTGACTTTTTAATAGTCGAAAGTGATAGGAAGGCAACTAACACCCCTTCCACGCCCATCATTTATACAAGTACATCCCATCAAAATTGAGATAGCCATTTTGTTCAAAGTAGTCGAAATTTCCGGAAATTATATCTTTGAGAATGACACTCCCCCCACAGCCCTCAGGGCAAGGGTTGTAAGTTATGCCCTGGGGCATATAAGGTTTTTATTGAAAGCTTTGTCGTAGACACTTGAAAAAGGGCTCATTCGATTGGAAATTCAAAGGGCTAGTGCCCTTTTTAATAGTCGAAAGCGATTGGAGGGCAACTAACCCCCCTCTCACGCCCACCTTTTTCCCAAACACATGCAATCAAAATTTTTAGATAGCCATTTTGTTCAACGTAGTTGAAAGTTTTAGAAACAGGTCTTTGAGGATGATAACCCCCTCAGAGCCCTCAGGGCAAGGGCTCTGAGTTATGCCCAGGGGGGCATATAAGGTTTTCATATATAAGGACGTTGTAGAAACTTCACAAAGAGTTCGTTCGATAGGAAATTTAAAGGATTAGTGCCCTTTTTAATAGTCGAAAGTTATTGAAGGGCAACTAACCCCCCTCTCACACCCACCATTTCCCCAAAGACATCCAATCAAAATTTTGAGATATTCATTTCCCTAAACACATCCAATCAAAATTTTGAGATAGCCATTTTGTTCAACGCAGTTGAAAGCTCTGGAAACTATATATTTGAGCAGGACACTTCCCTCACAGTCTTCAGGACAAGGGTTATAAGTTATGCCCTGGCGGCATTTAAGGTTTTGAAAGCTTTGTCGTAGAAAATTGAAAAAGGACTCATTCGATTGGAAATTGAAATGGCTAGTTCCCTTTTTAATAGTGGAAAGTGAATGGAAGGCAACTAACACCCCTTCCACAGCCACCATTTCCCCAAACACATCCAATCAAACTTTTGAGATATCCATTTTCTTCAACGTAGTTGAAAATTCTGGAAATTAGGTCTTTGAGAAATTAGCGTACAATTAACAATACTTTTGGCTGAGACGGGAATAGAATGACGTTGTAAAACTTTAGGTGGCAAAAATTTAGAAACTAGTACTGAAAATGATAATAAACACTATACTCAATCTTACAAAAAATATTTTTATAACGCCCAAGCCAAGACGAATCTGGGGTAACATCACTGGTCCCTAATGAATCAAATTTAGACGTATTAATGACTTCTTTCCATTGTGCTGCACTTTTAGGGAACTCAGCACCATTATATCGAACCAAATGAAGATACCGTTTAAACTCCGCTTTTGTCTTACTCTTTATATCAAACACTTGGCCTCGCAAGGACCGCCCACACGCAATCCAGATGCGAAGCCACAGTTTAAACCGATTTCTGACGGCTTTAAGACCCTGGTCTTCTTTCCAAATTGGGCTTCGAGTTTTGAGTTTAACCCGGACCGAGGGAACAGCCACATTCTCAGCTTGTTTCATGTACTTAACAAAGTGAAGGTAATAAACATTCAGTTGCACTCTGGTTTGTGGCGAAAAAACACTCGTGCACAGTAGATTAAAAGGGATCTTGACGCAGGACAACAGAGCTGTTAGGGTTGAAATATATAAAGGCCAATTGGCTTTGCTCCACTTTCGTTTCATACACCATTTTTTATTAGTAGCACACGGATAATTAAATGGATCAGCGGTTAATGTCACAGTAAGGGAAAGGGGAAGGTGGTCAAAATCACGTTCGTCTTCGTCAACATTAACGACAGAACAGGGAACATCGGCAGAGCAAATACAATGAACAATATTGGTCACTGTACCACTACTATGAATATAACTGTAATTAAGAGCTTTGGGTACTATGCGGTAACCAATAGGCAACGAATCTAAAACTAAGTTGGCACGAGTAGAGGAGCTATGAACATCACAATTGAAGTCACCTATCAATAGCCAACGCCTATCTATCACCTATCAATAGCCAACGATACCCATGCTTTTCAATATTGCATAACAGAGTTTTAAGGGATGAGCAGGCATTAGAAAGCTTAGTAAGTGAAGCTAGATGTTTCGGATCGAATGGAAGATATACATTTATAAATACAAGGTGACCAAGTCATATTGCCATAATATTATCAGAGGAATGAAATAAGATAGGTGAAAAAGGAGTAGTTAATCGTTTGTTAACACATGCAAGGCCCCCGGAAGGTCGGCCTTTTGTTTTTAGGGCGTTGGTGGTAAAGACAATATGGTGGCTACATGGGCATAGGCAGCATATTATATAGAGGGGGGGGGGCAGTCGATAGTGTGATGGAGTTTTATCAACTGCTTTTTCCAAACCATCTGCTTTTTCAGCCATATCTAATGTAAATTTGAAGGTCTAAGGGGGGGCAGCTGCCCCCCCTGCCCCCCTCCCTACGCCCATGGGTGGCTACTTCTTTGTAGAGAGTTAATGGAGATGGCGGGAAGTAAATGTTCTTGCAAGAACAAAATGTCAAAATCATTCATTTTTTTATTTAATGAGCCATCTTTATCTTTCGTGCCATTGTTATTAAAACAGCAGATTGAGACGGACAATTCGACAGTCATTTCCGAATCACACGTTTGCTCAGGACATCACGCAGAATACGACATTTTAGGCTATACGATACGTGATTGCCCTCAATTAGCGCATTTTGGATCAAAAACATAGGGGGAATCACGGGATGATACATGAGAGCCGGCACAGCGGCTGTATTTTGTTGGCTTATCGCATTTGGTTTTCATGTGGCTGGGGCATTGACAATTATGACAGCAACGGGGCGGGAGCAGGAATTCAGAGACCCGGAATGATTCATAACCCACCTTGAGACCGAGTCGTAGGCTATTACTCTGGGCTACAGCATCAGCAAAGGTAATTTTCACAGCCAGGGATTTTCCCAAACGTTCAGCGTCGATGACACCTTCACAGTCCTTAAACATTATCGCCTCATAATTAGCGGGCACCCCCTTAACAATGCCATGAAATTTCTTTTCTTGCATCATGACGTCACAGATATTCAATACGGTTGGAACCGCATCGCTGAAAATCTTTGCTGCAGATTGACTAATCTGAACAAACAGCTTATCGCCAGAAGGCTTTATGCTGTGAATAGCTTCATGGCCAGGGATTTTATTAATAGCATGAGCCGGTTTTGAAGGGTCGTCAAGTTTAGTAGGCGCTTTTTAAATGATAACGGTGGCAGTGCTTTCAATATGAGGACTAGCACAAGGAATGGCAAGTGACGGAAAATTTAAATCATAAGCTGTTACCTTTTCTTTGATGAAGTTAAAGGTACTATCCAGAGCACAGATTTTGGAAGCAGGTTTATGATAAGCAACAGCAGAAAATACAGGCACTTCAGTGGGTGAAATAATTACGCACGTTGGCACTGTTAGCTCCTCATTTTCGCACTTCCGAAGCAAATCAATCATATATTTCACATGCCGAGCGGAGGCATTATCACCTTGTCTCCTTGGTGCTGTTTTGCTACTAGGATATATTTCTGCCCATAAATCAACTTTAGCATCTTTGAGAATATTTTCAGGAAATAACTCCACTGCATGACTAATAATAACTTCATCATCAATATGCGATCGAATGTTTGATTGGATAAAATCAAGAATAGCTGAATGCGAAAACATTATCATTTTGCTTAGATCAGCCCAAAAAGTCTTGGTCCAAAACATAGCCGAAATTAATCCATTATCCAGGTAAAAAAAAGTCCATCAAGATTTCATACGCAATCATTGAAAACAGCTTTAAAGTCCATATATGTCTGCACTCTCAATGTTATAATATATTCCAAAGTTAGTCCGGCTTAAAATTGAACTATTGTACACCGGTCAGATGCCGAATGACGAAATACATTTAGTCTCTAATTGATTCCGAATATAATCCTTTTTCAACACTTGTTAAAAACTGGGATTTTATCCTTTTAAAAGAACAAATAGGTCTTAACAGGTCAGAGACTGAATATCAACTATTTCATTCTAGTTTTGTTCATTTATGGTTTAATGGAGTTCTTTATTTTTTTTGCAAAAATGATTGTGTGCAAAAAGTTTTTTTTGATTAATTCATAAAAGACTAGTATAAAATTAATCAATGGTCAACATAGAAAGTAACGCCGCAACAAAAGCCTTCAACCTATAAAGAGATAAACAATTTCAATATCAATGGATTGCAGGAACTAAAAAAAATGGGATTTCCTAGTTTAAGAGGTTAAAAACCTTAGATTGCTCTCTGGATACTCGAATTCAAACCTAACAGTCGCAAGGCATTCTATGTCCCTGAAAGGCTGCCCTTGAAGTAAATATAGCCATGAAACTGACATGGCTTAGCGGTGTGTTGGCTTCATGAAGGTTTGGGATATAATGAGAGTTATTAGTAAAAGGGGTCATATAAATAATACAAATATTTTCTTCTATTAAATAAATCTCATTGAACCATCTAATCTTAAAATATAGCCAGGAAAGTCATATGATTTTGCATTGGGTTGGCTTCATGTGGCTTCTGCTGTGGTAAGTTGTCAGTGACAGTATGAATTTAAGTGCTACGTGTCCTTCTGTGAAATTGATTCCAATATGCTAATTAGTATAAAAATGTGAACAAGGAACTAGGATGTCATTGTACTGCCTTGGCCTTATGCAGGTTTGCACTAAGACTGAAGTTGTTATTAGTCGTATAATTAACTGAAATTATAAATAACTAATTAACTGAAAATATAATTAACTATATTTAAATGAAATGTGTTTCTTGTGTAAAATTAATCTTATTAAACCCTTTAATCTTAAAAATAGCAAAAAACCTGAGTTTGCTTTGCGTTGTGTTGGCATTACGTGGCTTTTGCTGGAGTTATTTGTCAGTGGCAGTAGTAATATGATTGCTCCTCATTTTTCTGTAAAATTTATCCTAATAAACCAATTAGTTTTAAAATGTAATGAAGAAAGTAAGATGGGTCTGTGCTGGCCTTGTGTGGCTTTTCCTGCAGTATGACGTCAGTAGCTGCAGTAATATAAGTACTCGAAATTCTTCTGTAATACAGATCCCAATAAAGTAGTTAATTCTAAAATGTAACAAAGAAACTAAGATAACTTTGTGCTGTGTAGGCTTCAGCCAGGTTTATGCTGCGAGGAGAGATGTTAGTATTAGCAGTCGTATAAGGAACACAAATGTTTTTCTTCTTAAAAATTAATCTAAATAAACCAATTAAACTTAAAATATATCCAAGAGACAGATATGGCGTTCTGTTGTGTTGGCTTCATGTGTTGTTTTTTTTTTTTGGGGGGGGGGGAGGGATAAGTTGTCAGTGGCAGCAGTAATACAAATAGCAATATCCGTTCCTCTGTAAAATTGATCCTAAGATACTAATTAATTCTAAAATGTAAACAAGATAGTGAGGTTGCTTTGCGCTTTGTCGGCCTAAAGTATCATTGCGGTTTGATGAGTAGTTAGTAATAGTAATATAGTGCTACAAGCATTGTTGTTCTGTAGAATTAATCTTAATAAGTCCTTTTCCGTAAATTTCTAGACCGTAACAAAATATCCGCAAGTGAGCTTTTGGCGATGAAGGATAAATGCAACAGACATATGCGGCTACGGGAGCTTCTCCTTCAACACTCTAAGGACTCGAATATGGTATTCATGTAAGTATCTACTTCAGTTATTCTTATTAGTTGGTCTAAATTCAAGTTTTTTTTCCCTTTAATACCCCCAAAACCACTAATCTACTCAAATTTTGATCCAGAATGGAAGGTTTTCATATGGAATGCAGAATATTCATATTTTTGAGTGGGGAAAAATAATCTATTAATAATATATATATATATATATAATATATATATATATATATATATATATATATATATATATATATATATATATATATATATATATATATATATATATATATATATATATAGATATATATATAATATATATATATATATATATGTAATATATATAATATATATATATATATATATATGAGCTTTGGAGAGCTGCTGTTTCAGCCCTCTAAGGCTACAAATATGGTGCTCATGGAAGTATCTATTCAAGCTATTCTTATTAGTTGGTATGAATTTCTTTTTTTTTTCGCGTAATACCTTCCAAATCACCGATATATTCAGTTTTGGTCCACAATCCGACATTTCTACATGGAATACAATGAAACTTCCTATTTTAATGTAGTGAAAAAGAAAATACTCCTTTTGAGAAAAACAACATATGAACCTTGGAGAGCTGCTTTTTCAGCACTCTGAAGACCCATGTGACTTGTTTATGCAAAAACTTACTCAGGCTACTCTTATTACCAGTTCCAAGTTAAAAAAAATGGGCTCGAGCACCCCTCAAAACGAGGAAGATCAAAATAAATAAAAAATCAGTGAAGTAAAAAAAGTACAACACAAAATACAAAGTTATTTGTTCTGGGCCATAAATAAAAACAAAACAAGAAAACTCTTGTTCAGTACAGAAAACTGAATATGGAAAAGAAAAAAGAGGGACAAGGAATATAGGTATTTGTGTGGGAGTAGAAATAGAGAAAAATGGAGGGAGAATGGAAAACAGGGCGAAAAATTGAAAAATAAAGGGAACGTCCATATTTTGGTTACCAAAAAGTACGAAGTCTTGTGCGAAAACCCAATTTTAGCCGACTTTGGAGCTGAGCTGTTACTAACTAGGCAGTTTTGGTTTTTAAAAACTCCTTTTTCGCTCGTAAGAACGTGGTTCTTATCTCCTTCTACCCGTGTGGTTCGACAGCCAAAAGGGTCCTTTACCAAAAGAACTATTTATGCATATTCGCCTCTTAGCATTAATAACCACTAAGATTATTTGACTAAGCCATTATTTGAAAAAAAAAATCCCTCGACTCAAACTGCGGTAGAAGTGTAAAAGGAGGGCTTTTCCATAGCTTAGAAAGCTTTAATGAATGGTGAATGCAAATTTCAGGAATGGATCTACAGTCAAAATTAGAGCCCTGTAAACTATGGACTGGAGTAAAGTTAGTGGAACGGATTTAACGAAAGCAAAAAATTCAAGGAAATTAATTAAATTTTCTAAGTTCAATTTTGGAAATTTAGGAGGAAGGGGATTTTTTTTATTTATATCTAGGAAGGGTCTAATTTGTCATTATTTTCAACTTTGTCTCTTCAACGAAAAGAGGCTATTTTCGTTACAAAAAAAAAAAATGTTTTTGAACATCTAGTGGGAGGTATGGACCCCCCCCCCCTTCCCCCCTCAGTTGACGCCACAGAAGAGATTCATGCGAAGGAGCCAAGAGTGCGGCTCTGAACAAAACTGGATGGAAGAGAAAAGTGTGCAGCTTAGCTGGCCTTTGGAGACTTGATAATGTGATAAATGTTCAGTGGTAGCAGTAGTATCCACGATATTTAGCAAAAAAAAAACTTCTTCTGAAAACTGTGGTTGAATATAATCAGAAATGCTGAAATTTACATATGAAAACTATCAAAGAATTTTTCAGTAAACTGAAGTTGCTACCAAATGTCTGCCAAACAACAAAATAATGGAGAAGGCATAAGATCATAGGCAGCGCAAAATGAAAAAATATAAATGTTTTTACTTTCATAACTTTAATAAATCAAATAATGTTAAAGTTTTGAATGCTAAATACCAGTGTATGTGTATGAAACTGACAATTCACATTCATTTGTGTTTTTTCAATAAAGTGCAAATTATGTTCTGGCTTTGGGAAGGCATAGGGGTTTTGAGCCCTACTCATGTTAATTTTTGCTCATTTTGAGTTTGACTCGGTTATTTATTGTAATTTCTGTTCGTTTTGGGTTTCATTTATTTATCGATGCTGATTTGTGGTAGTTTCACGCTAGGTAGATTATTTGGTTTTATTCTTTGCTCATTTTTGGTTTAATGGAGTTCTTTACTTTTCTTTGAAAAACTTATTTTGTGGAAAAAGTCTTTTTAATTAATTTCAATAAAAATGGACACGCAGAATATCAATTCACAGTTACTAATTTGATGACTTTCAGATAATTTATGGGTTTTACCCTTTTAGTTACTGGATCAAGCACACTAGATGTTAATTCTGTTTGCTTCCTCAAAATGGCTATTCAAATTTTATATAGTTTTCAACATTTGAATCATAGCAAAAGACGAGGGGCTGTTCACTCGTCTTTTTCAATTTTGTGAAGTTTCAATTTTGTGAAGTAAAAAAAGTTATCATTCATTAAAACTTTTTTCTGTTTTAATAAAAGGTTACAATCGAACAAATTTCGAGACTGAAGAGATTAATCTTAAATTAATTCAACAAATGAATGCTCTGTGAACTCACACAGGGGAATTAAAACCTAACCTTACAACACGCCGTAAATCTCAGCATACTGCTATCGCAAACAAGTGGATTTTGCTGATGAAGGGGGGGGGGGAGGGTTGAACAATCATATGTCTGGATAACTAAATTTTATTTCTTCTTGCCACAAGGGACCTTGGTACTACCGACATTGGCTGGAAGAGGGGCCCATTTGACCGGGAAAGACGATTTTTATGTCAAATACTTTCAGTGTATATATTCATCAATAGTTTTGTTACTCGTAACATGTTTTCTTTTCTTACAAGAAATTTTGCGAAAAACAAAACATCATATCCACCAAACATCTTCCAAAACTGTGTATGTATCATGGATGAAGTATGTATGAAAACTGTGTATGTATCATGGCTAATCTGAAGTACTTCAACGTTTTGACAGTCGAAAGTCACTGTAATCAACACTTTTTTTTTAGGACACTACCAATACCAAAACGAGGGGTAATATCTGCAGCTCTTTACATGTCATGGATGGAAACATTAACGAAAGATATGCCCCCTTTCCTTTTGGTCCGAGGAAATCAGACGTCTGTTCTCACCTTTTATTCATAGAACTATACGAAAGATTGCAACACTTTCTGAAATAGAAAGTTCTAAAGAATAGAGCAGAGAGTTTACAGAGCGTAGCTGTATGTGAAACTCAGTTGAACAGAACAGTGAATTTAAAAAAAAGTACATAGTATATATTAATTATTATGCCTTAGGTATAATCAGATAGTACAAATTACAAGGCCTTAGATAATATAATTTGTTATAATATAGGCTGTAGATTACAGTACAATACAAATGTTCAGTCTATTAATTTTTTGTAGAAATCCATTCGTAAGACAGTGCCTTCTTCCAGTGTTGGACTCGTTAAACTGAATTTACTGGCTATAAAAAAGAAATTCCCATTACTAAGGCTGATCTAGTGGATTTTCTGGCGATGTTTGACATAAAAATACACAAAAAACAGAACAGGAAAAAAGTCGGTCGTTTTCCGAATGAAAACTGTTGAAATTTTAACATTTGAATTGTAAAATATTTTAGGAAAAACTAATAGAAATGGATTAAAATATTGAAATTTGGATTTTTTTTTTGCTGTTTTTGCCAATACTTTACTGAAATGTAATTGCAGTTTCTGGTCTGTATTTTTTGAAAATTTGAATGGAATAAAACAGTTTCTAGTAAATAGTTAATAAACACATACTATTATTTGAAACAGGAATTGACGTTAAAAATAGCTTTTAAATTGGTTTTAAGGTAATTTAAAAATTTTTCTATTTTTATTAGCTTTCAGTAATCAGTTCAAGATACTTTCTAGTGTCTATCTTTCTTACTTATAGATAGTGTTTGTTGCATTTTGAATATTAGTTTATTATTTTTAATCTTTATGGTCTATCATTTGTCCTTTCTATTGCGTTTTTCATGTATATAATATCAATATGTACATAAAATTAATTGGGTTTTGTTCATGTCTTGTAATGCTACATGACTACAAATAGTATCGTTACGAATTGATAGCAAGGTGTTCAATTGCTCTTTACGTCAGCCTGATTTGTGGATAGGGCCTTAGATTGCCTTACTTCGTGAGTATTCTAGTGATATATTGTGCCATTATTTTTATTTATTTTTGTCCTGCCGATACATAATAAAGTGTAGAAGTTCAGTTTTCTTGTTTTGTTTATTAGTTAGTATCAAAAGACTAAAATGTAGGATGTCTCACAGACAAGGAAGAAAAGAAAAGCAATGCTGTCATTAAATAGTTAATGTGTTATTTCTTAGCTTTTTTTTCAAAATTTTGACTTGACTCTTCGTTTGAATATTGGTACTTTTGCGCTTTTTTTTAGTTATACGATTGGCCGTACTTCACTTAGCTTCACAAAGTACTTCACAATGTTGATTAATTCTTTCGCTAGAATAAACTGAAATCCAAAGATTCTGTGTTTTTTTCTTTCTTTTTGCTTGTATCTCACTTTAAAATGAGGAGTTTCACTCCCTCTCCTCAAATTCCGACTATTACTTTTTATTTTCCTATAATTTCGCATAATTTTTTTTTAAGTCGATCTCCTCACCCCTCTATACCTTCTCCCTCATTTTTCATCTCCATTATTACTGGTTTGAAAGTTTATATTATCATTTCATCCAACCAAAGACACATTAGTGATAAAAAAGGGGTCCAAGAGGGGTACTAATTCCACAAGTCAAATCAGTAAATGTTATTCATATTTTCAAGTGTCAGTAAAAAACGGCTTTTCATAAATTTCAATATATGCTTATTTTGTGGGGAAGTTTAGCAATAGTGTAACGATTGAACACAAAATAAAATATCCTACTAAAATATTCCAAAGACCAATGGGTAAGCTCTACCTCTTGTTATTAGTTCCTTTACAAAGGATTAGTTCAGCGTCAACATTCCCTATATCAACCCCCAAAAGAATTTATGTGGTCTTTCAGACTTAGGAGACACATGAGAAAATCGACTACACTTTTTTGGAAACACGCATTGTCATAGGGTAGGATCAGAATAGTAAATTGATTATTTCTTATCGCTGTCAGATAGTAGGAGCAAACCTACTGTCCAATTTACTGGATCAATTTGACGCTATTCGGGAAAAATTTCAAACACACCTCTTCCTCCCCTCCATATCTGCCCACAGCTTTATCGGAATATGACCTCTCCTCTCATACTGAAAAAAATATGATTAATGTTTCTGTAATTGATGTTTAAACTTTAATCTCTTGGTGGAAATATTATTCCCGTTGCTGCTTTATGCACCATACCGCTATATTCTAACACTCCTAGGGTTTTTTGTATCCAGCTCTCTCAATCACGTAAACTTTCTTTAATTTTACATTTCGTTAGAAATTTTTCCTGACGGAATAGCTGCGTAGCTTTTACTGTCACGTTTTTAATTTGGCGATAACAGCTAAGCAATCTTTTTTCGTTTTTTCCTTTGTTTATGCTTTGCTTTATTCCTGTAGGAGATGAAGTTGAGGAAATTGTTTCCTTTTCTTTCTAAGAAAGAAATAATCAAATCCCCCTATGTTTTCTTATAAGTGATTCCATGAAAACTACCGATTATTGCTCAAGACAATAAAATATTGTCATTTATAAACACTTGATATAAAAACTGTTTCTAAGTGAATCCCCTGAGAACCCCCTCTCCTGGAACCTCCCTCCTCTAAAAATTTCCGACCCCCTGGACAACTCCCTTTCAGAGGGGGGACCCCCCCCCTGTGAAAAATCCACCCCAATCGTGGAAAATTATTTACACGGGAAATTGAATAGGGTCCTCTGATCCTTAAAAACATTGTATACATTACTCGCTAAAAAAAAATCTTGGTAGGTGTTGCAACCCCCCTCATAATGTCCCGTTTTGCCTTTTCAATCTCTGTGTCGGTGGATCTGTGAATGTAATATTTAATACTATATATAAAATTATTGTTGCAATTGGAAGAGTGCTATTAACTCCCCCCCCCCTTACCAATAATTAAGGCGTAGGCTAGAGATATTCCCGGGAATCGAAAATAATGGAATGTCAATTTCCCCCTCCCTCTTCCCAAAAGCTCATTGACTATTTATCGGAAGGCTCAATTAGAGTTGGGATATTTGGGCATTAAATGAAGTCTTTGGGGCACATGACCCCCCCCCCCTTTCCCGCTACAGAATGACCCACCACCCCTCCTTCACATTAGCTCATGCGCACTTATACATAATTGAATATAATTTTACGAAACATGAAGCAAATTAGTTTAGACAAATGAAGCCTTAAAATGTCAGAGTGCTTTTCTCCAATAAGAAGTGCTTTTTCTGCAATATTACCCCGTAACACTCTTATCCAGGCTTAGTCTAAATGAAGGAAAATGAAAGATTAATTCCTACCCCTCCATACCCCTTCCTTTATTTATCTGAAGGCTCATCGACATTTAGACAGTTTGGGCATTGGACTACGCTCTTTTAGGTATCTACCACCCCTGCCACCTACACAATGACCCACCATCCCTCCTTCATAACAGCTTATGAACGATTATGATTTTTTCTTCTCTTTGGCTACTCAATCTTACATTTGGAGAGAAACTTCCAGTAGGAATCGTGTGGGAGAATTTTCACGAGGGATTTTTCCATGGGAAACTCGTGAACCTGCGAAAAATCCCTCCACAAAATTTCAGGGGGCGGGGGGTTGAGGGGATAATTTTATGCGGGGGAATCCTCCGGGGGAATTATTCTACTTGGATAGGGGTTTCTGTGGGGTAAATTTCCTATGGGAATTTCTCGGGGGAAATTTTTCAGTGGGGAATTCCTGGGAGAATACGCCGGACCACATTAAAACCACCCGCACTTTACATTTTATTTTTCAAACGTGGTAACGAACTGTAAGTAAATAATGAATAGTGCTAATAATAACCGAAACTCTAAGAAATTAAAATTTGACAATGACATATACGTTAAAATGATCGGTATATTATTGTGATCCCAAATACCAAAAAAATTCTTTGTTTTAACCTACCCATAAGCAGTAACGGTCCTGAGAAAATTTCAGGATTTACGGTCCTGAAAAAGGGATCTTGATGAAAATTGCACTATTAAACGCCAGATATCAGAGAACATAATTTCCTATCTAGAAAAATATGAAACTGTTTTATTTCGAGACACATGGTTATGGACTCGGGCTTATTTGTTTAACAACAAAGCCTTCACCTCCTTCACTCAGGTGAAGGCTCAACTGAATAAAAAATTAGAGTTATATTACCCGTTTTTAACTAGCAAAAGAGATCGTGCCACAGCAAAGTGGCGTTTTCTTCCATTTTTGTGTATAAAATTCTGCATATGTAGTAACATATGCAACTAAGTATATTGAAAGCTTCAATATGAGGAAGCTTTGAAGCTATATTGAAAAACTTTCCAGTTTCAGAAACCATTAAGCCACGCGTTGGCGGTCATGGCATGTCGGGAATTTAAAGTTTTAATGTTGTTTTTAAGTAGCAAAAGAGATCATGTCACAGCAAAATGGTGTTATCTGCCATTTTCTGGTGTAAAACAACAGTTTCGGCCCAAAGATAACCAAAATTCAATGAAATGAAGGTTCTGAGATTGCCATTTTATTTAGAATCCTTGAATAGCTTCCCTCATCTTCTCAGCTCATTTTCGAACCTCGTTAATGTGAGTTTGTGCCTTTGAGGATTCATAAAATTGCGTATCATTGTGTGAAGTTTTGCATCAGCTTTTAGACAGTAGGGTCAATGGATCTCTCTGTGTGGAGGGGGGTGTTGCCTGGAGCCTCAATAGTATAATTATTGGTTTTTTAAAATTTTGATCTTGTGCAAAGTGCATTTTTATATATCAGACCTCCTTCCTTAGAAATGTTTTAAGTGGTATTCTTTGAAAAGTTTTCATCATTTAGGGATGATGAAAGCATAGTTAAACGAATATTAAACTAGAGGTAAACAACAAGTGTTAAGGGTTAGGGGGAGGAGGGATTTGAAACCTCTTCTAAATTTAAGAGAGCCCTCGATCAAACTGTTCTTAGCAACAAACTACAATCAAAGATGGTTCATTATCAACAGAAAACAATACTCTAAGAAACCAAGTTTAGATTTCAGTATATGTATCAAGAAAACCTACAATTTGTGCTGAATTTTAAATATAAAAACCCAGTAAACTAAAAATAAATGGTTTACATCCGCTCTTGAATTATTAGAGAAAGAAAGCAAATCTAAGATAAGCGAAAGGGTTTGAGATGGACGCAGCCCCCATTGTACGCAAATTTTTTTTGAAGTAATGACACGACCCTTTACTATCTTTCAAAAACCTGGATTTCTAACCTAATTTATGTTCGTCTTTAGGATCATAGCCAGGGTTATCCTAGATCAATAGGGGTTGTCACTCCATCATACTCAGTCTTTACATTGAAGTTTAACTTTTTCACATTGGTGCTTCGAGAAATAAAGGGCTCTTTTAGTGTCTCTGCTTTTCAAAATAAAAAGGATAGTTCGTAAATGAGCAATCGTTTCCACGGTAAGATCGTTTTTTTTAATCCCATCAGTAATCTTACTGCACGCTCCATTATATGATACAATATAATTTAATTTGTATTAGAAAACCCGAGAGTTATTTACAAAAGTTGTGATTACATACATCTAACCACAAACATTTTAAGATCAAAACCAAGTACTAAGTGCTTCTATTTGCGACATTTGCACCTCACTGCATTCGCCTTCAGCACAAAGTTTCCCACCGTAACAATAGTTTGTGGAGTCATTGATGTAAGAATGCCAAAAAGTAGCTCATCAGAATTTCCATCTAGCCAATTGATCCTACTTTGAGATAGCTCGCGGCACCTCATGAGAAAATGGTAAAATCCATCCACCTCAAAATCACAGAGTGGACAATTTTTCTTTGCTTCAATACTTTCCCTAAATTTCCAAAAGTTCCCCCCCCCTCTGGCAGACAGTTTGCTCTCAACTGGATCCATAGCCTTAAAAATATCACCAGAATGTTCAACTTAAAATAAAATCCCATTCCATATCTAGATTTGATTTGTCTATATAATACTAAGCTCATGGAAAGACCTAGCTCACACCACCATTTCTGAATTTCATGCTCTTTTAGTCTCACTCTAATGATATTTAACATAACTGCTATATCCTTTCTTGGACTAATGCCATCATTCAACATAGGCGAAAAACCTGCCTCATCATTCATCTTTTTAATGTGGAATGGCCAAAGCGTCCGTTTCCTCATACTTAATAGTACCTCAAACGCTAGTAGTAATGTGGTATGCAGAAGAAGTGGGCCCAAAGGCAATCCATACAAGCGGGCCCACCATAGAACAAGACATCTCACCATACAACAAGAAATATATCCATCCATCATTTCTTTGGAAACAAATTTTCTCAACGCTAGAAATGGTATTACTCCGAGCAGACACATAGAAAACCATTTCATGTATTCAGTCACATCTTGGGCTCTCCGATAGGGAATTTTTCTGTAACAATATTAACATTCTGGTGGGGCTTCCGGTCCTTATCTCAAGCCAATGTTTCTTTCTAAAAGAACAGAGGACATTGCTTTTATTCGAAGTTTTCTTTTCCAACGACACGTTTTTTAGCTTCTAAACAACTTCCCGTTGATTTTATGAAATTTGTGTTTGATGTAGGAATCGACCGTGAGACCCATGATTTCACAGGGTAAAAAAGCGATACGTTACTCGACTGAGCCAACAAGTTATTGAAAATATTAATATTTTAGAAATTAATTCTAATGCATTCAATGTATTGTTTCTGAGACGTTGGCCAACTGATGTTAAGCGTCACAATATCGTAACAAGTTATTTGTACAATAGATTTATCAATTAAATTTTCGGTAGGTGTTAACAGCGATTTGTTTCGGGGCATCATTTATGGCATCCTCCTGAGAATATGCACACCACGATGATTTGAGATGAATACTGGACAAACAATTTCTTCTGATGGCTGGGCTCCAATGCCCCAAGTCCCAAACTGGTGTCCCGAGTCCCCAATCCATGCCCCTTCCACTTCCAGGGGCCCCAAACCTCCCCCTACAGCCCCCACCCATTTTCTTATTTTTCATTTTTTGGAATGAAAAAAAAGATTTTTTTAACATTTTCTTTCATATCTTAAAATGGCATGCAATCTGGTGAGCATAGTTTTTGGATTATTTCTTATGCGGCTTCCCCACTGGTGCTGTATGAATGGTTGTCGATTATACTTGGTTTATTCTATGTTTTTAACAATTATTTATTGTGCACTGGAGGGATAAACACATGAGTCTTATTTAAAAGAAATAAAGTATGTCAGACCTGTAACCTTTGTAAAAATAATGTGGTTATAGACAGTGTAATCGAGAGCAAAATTGAAAGGGCATGGAAAGATAAAATCGCCAACAAAAAAAGACAATTCTAAGAAAAGCAAAGCATCGATGAATATTGCTAGTATCACTGGTAGTTTACCATCAGATAACATCATTGGACATACTAATAGCAATGACGACAAAGTGAAAATGAAATACTTCAAGATATTATGTCTACATAATAGAGTTGTCGTAGCATTGAATGCTGACAAAGACAAATATTGAAATTATAAAAAAAGCACTAATAGTGACACCATTGGAAATGTATGTGTACATTGTCATGACAGTGAGAAATTAAACTTCTTTGGACTACAGAAAAATTTCACCATTACTGATGGTGGATATAATAGAATAAAATTCCCAGAGATGATGTTGCTTAAAGATAATTCATGCCTAAAAGTAATAGTTGACATCGAGGGTCAAGTTCTTGCTAATAGCGAAGGTAACACGTTACCTCTTGATAAATCATATCGCCATCTTCAGGGTATTAGCATTCAACGGAAGCTAAAAAGAAGACAGGCATACTGCTGCACCAATGTCTTAAAACACATCATGTCTCAGTGTCAGAATTGTTAGCTGTGTAAAAAAAAATGTAGTAATAGACAGTGAAATCGCCGACAAAATAAAAAGGGAATTGGTAGATAATATAACCATGGAAATTAATGAGAATTCTAAGAAAAGAAAAGCATCGGCGAATAGTGCTAGTATCATTGACAGTTTACCATCAAATACTGTCAATGAAGACAATAATACCAATGATGTGTATATGATGCTATTGTATCTGAAGCCAGGTTAAAAGTTGTATATGACACCGAAATGGAATAAGTGCCCCGTCACGAGAAAACATTATGAACAATTTTTTGGAACGAATTCAAACATTAAAATTTTTTACATGATGATTTTAATATGATGTAACAGTGTATATGTCATTATTTCAATTAAAATATATTATGCTTTACTTTGTTATGACTCCATTAATTTTAGGATACGGTAGCAAACAGAATCTTTAGAATGTTTCTTAATATCAACATAGAAATAAATGACAATTCTAAAAAAAGCAAAGCATTAGTGAATGTTGCTAGTATCATCGACAGTTTGCCATCAGATGCAGTCAATGAACCCAATTAACAAATTGTTCGGTGAAGTGAATATTCATGGAAGGGTATCATAAGACGATGTTTGTTTTTTTTGTTTTTTTAGAGGTTGACATGATTTCTACAGTTTGGTATTGCTTTCTTTGGTTTGGTCTGGATTTCTAGGTGTGGTCTTGATTTATACAGTTTGGTCTTGATTTGTATGAATATATCCGGATTTTAAGAGGGCGGCCTTGATTTTTACAATTTGGTCTTGATTTTCATGAATTTGTGTGGATTTCTATGCAATGCCTATGATTTCTATGCGTTATTCCAGAACTTGTAAGACACTTGTCTGGAACTTAAAAAAATTAAGGTGAAAACTAACAAGACAGAAGACAAAAAAAAATTTCAAGGTGAAACCTAACAAAACAAAACACTTTAAAAAACATTTTAGGTGAAAAGTAAAAAAAAGAACACTGAGCAAAAACTTTGGTATGTTCCAGATTTTCAGGGTTGGCCCTAATTTTTTTGAATTTGTATGGATTTCTATGCAATGCTTATGATTTATATGAATTCAACCGGAACTTGTAAGACAATTGTCCAGAACTTTGAAAAAAACTCTAAGGTGAAACCCAACAAAACACAACACAGTATTATAATTTTTTTTAAGGTGAAACGTAAAAAACAAAACACTTTGAAAAAAAATGAGAAACCGATCAAAACAGAACATTAAAAAAAAACCATTAGGATTAAAATAAATTGAATGTGAAAGCTAGCATAACTGAAGACACTTTGGAAACATAACATTTAAGGTGAAACCCAGCAAAGGTGAAGACAATAAAAAAATAAGGCGATACCTAAAAAAACAAAAAAAACAAAAGAAACTGTGAAAAAAATTTTTAAGGTGAAACCTAACAAAACACAAGACACTTTGAAAAAAAAAATTTTTAAGGTGTAACCTAACAAAACAGTACACTGAAAAAAGATTTAATGATAAAAAAGGCGAAACTCAACAAAACAGAACAATTTAAAAAAAAAACATTTAAGGTGAAACGTAACAAAACAGAAGACTGACAAAAACTTTTAAGGTGAAACCTAACTAAACAGGACACTTAAAATTTCTTTTAAGGTGAAACGTAACAAAACAGAACACTGAAGAAAACTTTGGTATGGTCCAGATTTTCGGGGTTGACCCTGATGGTTCCAGGCGTTTATCCCCTCGGCGACTACCCCTCGGAAAATACCCCCCAGAATATAACCCCCGGAAAATACCCCCCGCATAAATTACCCTCCGCGGAAAATAACCCCCAGGAAAATAACCCCCTTTGGAAAATACTCCCTCCCCCAGAAAATACTCCCCCCGCGGAAAATACCCCCCCCCCCCCGTATAAAATACCCCCCCCCCCCCCCGAGGATGGATTACCCTCCGTGGAAAATAAGACTTTCCAAGTTTGAGAATTTTGTTTCAGTTTTTTTTTTATCTCCGTTGGGGTGAGGAATTTTGGTACTTGTTTATTAGGCGCCACTCACTCAAGTTTACGCTGTGTAAAATTCGAGAACAAACCATTTTTTACGTTAGTTTCTTCATTACTTTAGAAATAAATTTGGGCTAAAGATTTACAGATTAGGGGGGGGGGGTTAAAGAACAGCGGGTCTGCATTCAAAACGTGTTTGGTACAAGTATTCTGCATATTAGATAGAGAGAAAGAAAACTGTATTTTAAAGCCAAATATACGGCCATGAACATAGTAAAATAACATAAATGAAAGGAAAAAAAACATAAACTTTGATCAGCGATCACCATAAAACACTTAAATGAAACAATAGATTAACCTAATAATAGTATTTGATACTTGGAAAAACGGTCATTGAAAAAAAACACACTTAACGCTTGGAAAAAACACTTAAATGAAACATTAAATTTACTTTAATCTGGGATTTTATTTTAATTTTTTTTAGTTAACAAAATTTCCAGATACCTCGCTATACTTCGGTAATTTTTTAGTGGCCATACCTAGAGAGAATTGTGTTTTGGATTCAAACTGTCCAAATACTTTACCTCCCCCCTATTATGTGCAAATATATAGCCCAAATTATATATTTCCCAAATATTTGGTCACTTCTTTTTGTGTTGTCTTGCACTAAGCTTTTTGTTCTCCTGTGAAACTGGTTTGTTCCTGAGTTTTGCACAGCGTAAACTTGAGCGAGTGGTATATAATACACAAGTACCAAAATTCCTTCCCCCTACGGAAATTAAAAAAAAACAACTCAAATATAATTCTCAAATTTGAAATGCCTTATTTTCCATGGGGGTATTTTCCGGGCGGTATTTACCTGGAGGGGTATTTCCCACAGGAGGTGTGTGTATTTTCCAGGGCGTATTTTCCGTGGGGAGATTTTCCGGGAGGGTATTTTCCGGGGGTAGGGGATATTTTCAAGGGTTGTTTTGCCAGAGGTGGAGTAATCACCGTGGTACTAAATGCCGGCCATCGACCCTGATTTTTATGAATTTGTAGGGATATATATGCAATGCATAATATTTCAATGAATTCATCCAGAACTTCGAAAAAAAACAGCTCTAAGGTGAAACCAAGCACAAGAGAAGACACTTTTGAAAAAAAAACTTTTAGGTGAAACGTAACAAAACAGATAACTTTGAAAAAAAGTTTTAAGGTGAAACGTAACAGAACAGAACACTTGGAAAAAAAACCTTTAATGTGAAACTTAATATAACAAAAGACAATTTGAAAACAAAACATTTAAGTTGAAACCTAGCAATGCTGAAGACACTTCGAAAAGAAACTTTTAAGGTGTAACGTAACAAAACAGAAGACACTCTGACAAAAAAACTTATAAGGTGAAACGTAACAAAACAGAACACTTTGAAAAAAACTTAAGGTGAAACCTAACAAAACAGAATATTAAAAAACACTTCAGATATGAAAAAAATTTTAAGGTGAAAGCTAACATAATTTAAGACACTTTGAAAAGAAAATATTTAAGGTGAAACCCAACAAAGGTGAACACACTAAAAAAATAATTAAGGTGAAACCTAAGAAACACTGCAATCTTTTCACCTCTTGTAATAGATGGCAGCACACCCGCTCAGACACACGGGCATAGTGAAAGAGATATTCGAAAAGTTAGGTTCATTTAAGATCATTTAGCGCGGGAAATGCTGCTAGCATCATCGGCAGTTTACTATCAGATGCAGTCAATGAACCCAATTAACAAATGGCTCTGTGAAGTGAATATTTATGGAAGGGTATCATAAGACGATGTTTTTTTATAAGTTGACCATGATTTCTGCAGTTTGGTGTTGATTTCTTTGGTTTGGTCTAGATTTATAGGATTGGCTCTGATTTATACAGTCTGGTCTTGATTTTTATGAATATATCCAAATATTTAGAGAGTGGCCTTAATTTCTAGAGTTTGGCCTTGATTTTTATGAATTTTTGTGAATTTCTATGCCATGCTAATGATTTTTGCATGTCTCTCTCACTATGCACGTGTGTCTGAGTGGGTGTGCTGCCATCTATTACTAGAGGTGAAAAGATGGCAGTATGTTTTAAGTTTCCCTTTAATTTGTTTTCAGTGTTTCCACTTTTGTTGGGTTTCACCTTAAATGTTTTGTTTTCAAAGTGTCTTAAGTTTTGTTAGCTTTTACTTTAAAATTTTTTCTTAGCTTAAGTGTTTTTTAAAGTTATGTTTTGTTAGAATCACCTTAAGTCTTTTTTCAAAGTATTGTGTTTTGTTAGGTTTCACCTTAAAAATTTTTTTTCAAAGTGTCATCTGCATTATTGAGTTTCACCTTGAATGTATTGTTTTCAAAGAGTTCTGTTTTGTTACGTTTCACCTTAAAAGATTTTTTTTCAAAAGTGTCTTCTGTTGTGTTGGGTGTCACCTTAGAGTTCTGTTTTTTCCAAGTTCTAGACAATTGACTTAGAGGTGCTGGATGAATTCATAGAAATAATAAGCAATGCATAGAAATCCACACAAATTCATAAGAATCAGGGTCAAACCTGGAAATCCAGACCATACCAGTTTTTTTCAGTGTTCTGTTTTGTTACGTTTCACCTTAAAAGTTTTTTAAGTGTTCTGTTTTTTAGGTTTCACATTAAAAGCTTTTTTTCAGTCTTCTGTTTTGTAACGTTTCACCTTCAATGTTTTTTATTCAAAATGTTCTGTTTCGTTAGGTTTCGCCTTAAATTTTTTCCATCTTCTGTTTTATTACGTTTCACTTTAAATGATTTTTTTCTGGTGTTATGTTTTGTTAAGTTTCACCTTAAAAGTTTTTTTACATTAAATGTTTTTCAAGTGGTCTATTTTGTTAGGTTTTACCTTGAAAGTTGTTTTTTTCAAAGTGTCTTCTGTTTTTTACGTTTCACCTTAATAATTTTGTTCATAGTGTCTTCTGTTTTTTTAGGTTTCGCATTATTTTTTTATTGTCTTCACCTTTGCTGGGTTTCACCTTAAATGTTTTGTTTTCAAAGTGTCTTCAATTATGTTAGCTTTCAGCTTAATTTTTTTTTCTTATCCTAAGTGTTTTTTTAATATTCTGTTTTGTTATTTTCATTTTTATTCAAAGTGTTTTGTTCTGTTACGTTCCACCTTAAACTTTTTTTTCATTGGTGCGTTCTTTTTTGTTGGGTTTCACCTTAAAGTTGTATTTTTTCAAAGTTATGGACAATTGTCTTAAAAGTTCTTGATGAATTCATAGAAATCATAAGCATTGCACAAAAATCCATACAAATAAATGCAAATCAGGTTCAACCCTGGAAATCCGGACAATACCAAAGTTTTTTTTCAGTGTTCTGTTTTGTTACATTTCACCTTAAAAGCTTCTTTTTCAAAGTTTTCTGTTTTGTTAGGTTTCAACTTAAAAGTTTATTTCAGCCTTCTGTTTTTTTTTTGGTTTCACCTTTAGTGCTTTTTTTAAAGTATTGGACAAGTGTCTTACAAGTTCTGGATGAACTCATAAAAATTATAATTATTGCATAAAAATATACACAAATTCTTGAAAATCAAGACCAAACTGTAGAAATTAAGGCCATCCTCTTAAAATCGGGATATATTTTTAAAAATCAAGACGAAACTGCTTAAATCAGGGCCAACCCTAGAAATCCAGATCAAGCCAAATAAATCAATACCAAACTTTAGAAATCATCGTTTTATGGCGAAACTTTTAAGGTGAAACGTAACAAACCAAAACACCTTGAGAAAAATGTGAAGCCTAACAAAACATAACATTAAAGATTACACTTAAGGTAAGAAAAAAATTAAGGTGAAAGCTAATACACCTGAATACACTTTGTAAACATAACATTTAAGGTGAAAACCAACAATGTGGAAGACACTGGAAATAAAATTAAGGCGAAACCTAAAAAAACAGAAGAGACTATGAACAAAATTTTTAAGGTGAAACGTAACAAAACAGAAGACACTTTGAAAAAATTTTTTAAGGTGAAAACTAACAAAATAAAACACTGGAAAACACATTAAATGTGGAAAACAAATTTTAAGGTGATACTTATCAAAGCAGAACACTGGAAAAAATATTTAAGTTGAAACTTAACACAACATAAGACTTAAATAGAAAACTATTAAGGCAAAACTTAACAAAACAGAACACTTTGAACATTTTTTTTTAAGTGAAACGTATCAAAACAGAATACTGAAAAAAAAACTTTGGTATGTTCCGTATTCCCATGAATTGGTATAGATTTCTATGCAATTCATTTGATTTCTATACATTCATCCAGAACTTGTAACACAGTTGTCCAGAACTTTGAAAAAAAAATTCTAAAGCCAAACCCGACACAGCAGAAGACACTTTTGAAAAAAAATTTAAGGTGAAACGTAATAAAAAATTACTTTGAAACAATAGATATGCAAAAATATAGGTTCATTTAAGATCACTTAGCGTGGCACCACACGCTAAGTGATCTTAAATGAAACCTAACTTTTTGCATGTCTCTCTCACTATGCCATTGTGTCTGAGCGGATGTGCTGCCATCTAGAGGTGAAAATATGGCAGTGTTTTTTAAGGTTCACCTTATTTTTTTCAGTGTTTTCATCTTTGTTGGGTTTCACCTTATATGTTTTGTTTTCAAAGTGTCTATAGCTTTGTTAGCTTTCACCTTAATATTTTTTTTCTTATCTAAAGTGTTTTTTTAATGTTCTGTTTTTTTTTTATTTCACCTTAAGTTTTGGTTTCAAAGTGTTAAGTTTTGTTACGTTTCACATTAAAAGTATTTTTTTCAAAGTGTTTTCTGCATTGTTGGGTTTCACCTTAAATGTATTGTTTTCAAAGTGTCTTCTGTTATGTTCCTTTTCACTTTAAAAGTTTTTTTTTCAAAGTGTTCCGTTTTGTTACGTTTCACCTTAAAAGTTTTTTTTCCAAAAGTGTCTTCTGTTGTGTTGGGTGTCACCATAGAGTTGTGTTTTTTTCAAAGTTCTGGACAACTGTCTTACAAGTTCTGGATGAATTCATAGAAACCATATGTATTGCATAGAAATCCACAGAAATTCACGAAAATCAGGGTCAAACCTGGAAATCCAGACCATACCAGTTTTTTTCAGCGTTCTGTTAGGTTTTACCTTAAATGTTTTTTTAAAGTGTTCTTTTTTGTTAGGGTTTGCCTTAAAAGTTTTATTTCAGTCTTCTATTTTGTTACCTTTCACCTTAAATGTTTTTTCCTGTGTCAGTTTTTTACGTTCGCTCACAATTTGTCAGTGTCTTAGTTTTTTCTTTCATTATTTTATGTTTCACCTTTGTTGGGCTTTACCTTAAATGTTTTGTTTTCAAAGTGTCTTCAGTTATGTTAGCTTTCACCTTAATTTTTTTCTTATCTTGAGTGTTTTTATAATATTCTGTTTTGTTAGGTTTCACATTTAGTTAAACCGTTTTGTTTTGTCACGTATCATCCTAAACTTTTTTTTCAATATTGTGTTCTTTTTTGTTGGGTTTCACCTTAGATTTGTGTTTTTTCAAAGCTCTGGATAATTGTCTTAAAAGTTCTCGATAAATTCATAGAAATCAAAAGCATTGCATAAAAATCCATACAAATTCATGAAAATCAGGGTCAATCCTGGAAATTCGGACCATACCAAAGTTTTTTTCAGTGTTCTGTTTTGCTACATTTCACTTTAGAAGCTTTTTTTTACAAAGTGTTCTGTTTTTTAGGTTTCACCTTAAACGTTTTCTCTCAGTCTTCTGTTTTATTGGGTTTCACCTTAAATTCTTTTTTTAAAGTTCAGGAAAAGTGTCTTACAAGTTCTGGATGAATTCATAGAAACCATATGCATTCCATAGAAATCCACAGAAATTCATGAAAATCAGGGTCAGACCTGGAAATCCAGACCATACCAGTTTTTTTCAGTGTTCTGTTTTGTTAGGTTTCACCTTAAATGTTTGTTTAAGTGTTCTGTTTTGTTAGGTTTCGCCTTAAAAGTTTTATTTCAGTCTTCTGTTTTGTTACGTTTCACCTTAAAGGTTTTTTCCGGTGTTTTGTTTTGTTAAGTTTTACCTTAAAAGTTTTTTTCACAATAATTTTTTTTTACATTGTTCTATTTTGTTAAGTTTCCCCTTAAAGTTTTTTTTTTCACAGTGTCTTCTGTTTTGTTACGTTTTACCTTAACAATTTTGTTCATAGTGTCTTCGGTTTTTTTTACGTTTCGCCTTATTTTTTTTTCAGTGTTTTCACCTTTGTTGGGTTTAACCTTAAATGTTATGTTTTCAAAGCGTCTTCAGTTATGTTAGCTTTCACCTTAATTTTTTTCTTGTCTTAAGTGTTGTTTTTTAATATTCTGTTTTTTTAGGTTTGACATTTATTTCAAAGTGTTTTGTTTTGTTACGTTTCACCCTAAACGTTTGTTTTTTATTAGTGTGTTCTGTTTTGCTGGGTTTCACCTTAGAGTTGTATTTTTTCAAAGTTCTGAATAATTGTCTTAAAAGTTCTGGATAAATTCATAGAAATCATAAGCACTGAATAAAAATCCATACAAATTCATTAAAATCAGAGTCAGCCCTGGAAATCCGGACCATACCAAATTTTTTTTTTCAGTGTTCTATTTTGTTAAATTTCACCTTAAAGCTTTTTTTCCAAAGTGTTCTGTTTTTCTAGGTTTCACCTTTAAAATTTTTTTTTCAGTCTTCTTTTTCGTTGGGTTTCACCTTAAATGCTTTTTTTTAAGTTCTGGACAATTGTCTTACAAGTTCTGGATGAATTATTAAAAATCATAAGCATTGCACAGAAATCTACACAAATTCATGAAAATCAAGATGAAACTCTAGAAGTTAAGGTCATCCTCTTAAAATCCGGATATATTCATAAAAATCAAGACAAAATTGTTTAAATCAGGGCCAACCTTATAAATACACGCCAAACTATAGAAATCAATACCAAACTGTAGAAATCATGGTCAGCCTCTAAAAAAACAAATAAAAGATCATCCTATGATACCCTTCCATGAATATTCACTTCACAGAACCATTTATTAATTGGGTTTATTGACTGCATCTGATGGTAAACTGTCGATTATACTAGCAGTATTCACTGATGCTTTACTTTTCTTAGAATTGTCATTAATTTGGATGTTGATATTAATAAACATTCTAAAGATTCGATTTGCTAGCGTATACTAAAATTAATGGAGTGATAACAAAGTAATGCATAAAATATTTTAATTGAAATAATGACATATACATTGTTACATGATATTAATATCATCATATAAAAAATTAAATATTTGAATTCGTTCCGAAAAAATGTTCATAATGTTTGCTCGTGACAGGGCACTTATTCCATTTCGATGTCATATGCGACTTTTTACCTGGTTTCAGCTACAATAGCATCGTACATAACATCATTGGTATTTTTGTCTTCATCGACAGTATCTGATGGTAAACTGTCGATGATGCTAGCAATATTCACCGATGCTTTGCTTTTCTTAGAATTGTCATCAATTTTCATGGTGATATTATCTATCAATGCCCTTTTTATTTTGCCGGTGATTTCACTGTCTATTGCCACATTATTTTTACACAGGTAACAATTCTGACACTGAGACAAGCAGTATTGTTGTCTTCTTTTTACTTGCTGTTGAATGTTAATACCCAAAAGAAGGCGATATGATTTATCAAGAGGTAACGTGTTACCTGCGCTATGAGCAAGAAGTTGACCCTCGTTGTCAACTATTACCTTAGGCATGAAGTATCTTAAAACAGTATCATCTCTGGGAGTTTTATTCTATTATATCCACCATCAGTAATGATGAAATTTTTAGGTTGTCCAAAGAAGTATAATCTCTCACTGTCATGACAATGTACTCATATATTTCCAATGGCGTCACCAATAATGCTTTTCATAGTTCAAATATTTGTCTTTGTCAGCATTCAATGCTACTACAACTCTATCATGTAGACAAACTTTCTTGAATTATTTCTTTTCCACTTTGTCATCATTGCTTTCTACTCTGTACATTGAAGTTATCTGATAGAAAACTACCAGTGATACTAGCAATATTCATTGATGCTCTGCTTTTCTTAGAAATATCTTTAATTTCCTTGGTGATGTTATCTTTTCATGCCCTTCATAGTTTATGGAGTTAGGACTCGGGACCCCAGTGTCGGACTTGCTTACCTGGTGTGAGATTTGGGGCCCTGGAGCCCAACCATTAGAAGAAATCGTCTGTCCAGTATGCATTTAAAATCATCGTTGTATGCATATTCTAAAGAGGATGCCATATATGATGCCCCGAAAGAGATCACTGTTACCACCTACCAAAAATCTAATTGATAAATAAAATATGCAAATAGCTTGTTACGATATTGTCACCCTTAACATAAGCTGGCCAGCGTCCCAGAAACAATACACTAAATGCTTTAGAATGTATTTCTAGAAGCATAATATTTTCAATGGCTTGTTGGCTCAGTCTAGTAACGTGTCATTCTTTTACCTTAGGAAATCATGGGTCTCACGTTCTATTCTTACATCAAGCAAAAATTTTATAAAATCAATGGGAAGTTGCTTAGAAGCTAAACAACGTATGCTTGCAACCTCAAAGTCTAGCATTTCAGGCAGCTCAGCTTGTCTCTTCATTTGAGTTAAGGCATAACATAAATTAGGCAAAATACTGCCATTAGTAAAAAAAATAGACTTGGAGGTCTTACAGGTAATCTCATTGCACAATCAATATTAGAAGTTGTAATGCTGGCTGGAAGATAAATAAAAGGCAAGATACGAATAAAGTTTAGAAATAGAATATTCATACAAAACTTCCCAAATTCATTGAAAGACTCTCTAGAACAATTTATAGGACTTTACACACCTTGGTAAGCAGAATAATACTGTTAAACACTTTACATCATGGTTGCAGCGGCAGCTGCGACCTAGTAAAGAGCGAACAACAGCCCATAGTAACCAAAAGCTATAAACGTGCTTAGAAAAAAACTGCCTAGTTAAAATTCGTCATCTGGCACTGATTCAGGAATGATAAGTATTATTTCTGTTCGTATTAAAAATAAAAGTTTATTGCGAAAAGAAATTTATGGTGATTTCGAAAAAAGCCTGAAACCCCTTGACAATGGCGTCAGATCAAAATGGAAAGTGTACCGTTGGATTTAGCATAGTCGAAATTCTTGTTCGGGGATATTACAGTTCCCAACCTTGAACAACAAGGAAAATCACTTTTTTGCATTGTCAGCACTGATCTGTCTCCCTTTTTTTCAGGGCTAGCGGTTTACCAGAACATCATAGAGAGATGCTTAATGGCTCATTCAAAAGCCGTTTCTCACATCTACATCATTTCATATATCCTACCATCTGCATGTGCTATATGGCACAAAAATGGCACATTTTGGGCAAGGGCCGATCCAGGACGTTTTAGGGAGGGGGCGCAAAACAGGTTGATCCGATAAATTTGCGTTAGAAAGCAAGTTTAATTAATGCAAAATTGCGCTTATTAAGTAAATTACACTACTTTAGACTAAGTTATGGTAGCATGCGCCCCTCCCTCCTGGATCCGCACTGATTCTGGGCCATATCTCAAGGGATGGGGCTAGTGGGCAACAAAAATATCGTAGACAGATATTTAATAGCTCACATAAAAGCTATTTCTATTATCTACATTTTCTTTATAAATTCCACCACCTGCAAGTACCAAATGGCACTAAAAATGCCACGATTGATGCCATATCTCAAGTGGAAAATCTAGGGGCTAGTGTGCTGCCAGAACTTATTAATGAGATGTTTAATGGCTGATTTTGAAGCTATTGCTCATATCTACGTGCTTTTAATCAGTTTTGCAATCCTTAAGTGCCAAATAGCACAAAAAGTGGCAACAGGCAGATTTTAGTAGCTGTTATAAAAGATATTGCTCATATCTACGTCCTTCCTATAAGTTCAACTATCAGCAAGTTCAAAATGGCACTAGACAGCGGCACTTTTGGTGCCATGTCTCAAATGGAAAAGCTGGGGCTAATGGGTCACAAGTACTTTTTAGACTGACGTTTAATGGTTCATTTGAAAGCTATTCCTCATATCTACGTGATGTTTATCAATTAAGTAGTGGGGCCACAAGCTTTCAAACGCACCCACAGGGAAATTAACAGGGGGTAATTAGCATAGGGAAAATAGCATAGGATGTTTACGGCAGCCCTCTGACGTCACGACACCCATAGGGAATATAGCAATGTATCTCTATGGCAAGCCCTCTAAAGTCACACACTCACACCTGTTTCTAGCTGGCATGATTCTGATTTCTGGCAAGAGTTCAATGTCCTTGGCAAGAGTTCAATGGTCAGGTCAGGTATTTTTCTATGACACGCCCCCTTTGTTTTTCTGTGATATGCGCTCTCTTTTCCCATAGGATTTCAAAATCATGCCCTCTGACGTCACTGCATTTACGAAAATTATCGCCTGTCAACAGAGATAATTACTAAGAATCTGGCCTGGTTAAAATGGGGAGCCCCTTGTGTGTGTTTCTACTTGGCGACATTCCCACCCTTGGCAAGAGTTTAGTGGTTTGGTTAGGTCAGATGACACACCCCTATGTTTTTCTATGACAAGCCCTCTGACGTCTTATGACACACCCCTTTTCTGAGTATGTGTTGTTACATAAAGAAAGAAAAACGAGCAAAAATAGGATTTTTATAGGCCAAATGAAAATACTGAAAAAACACAACAAAGCGAATATTTCAAGACGACAAACGCCTCTCTTCTTCAGCGCGAAACGAAATAATGTATCCAAGGAAAGTGCCAAAGAAAAAAAAACAACAAAAAACAAACGCGGAAAGTTAATTTGAAAAGAACCAAAAAACCAAAGAAAAAACCAAAAACTTAAAAGATGAATAAAATTCAATAAAAGCCAAAAATTATAAGAATTAAAACCAAATACCTAACAACCATAAAAGCGAGTTATTCGCCAATATCTGCAATTTGCACAAAATCCAAAAAATTGTGAACTGCCATCGACGGATACTAGCGAACAACTGAGAAAGAAAATAAAACAATTCATTCACTCAAAAACAAAACGAACCAGCAATTAAATAAGTTGGAGAACTATGTCATCTGATTTCGGATTTTAATTAATGGATTTCTTGCAGACACCCTTTGCAACCTAAGGGGCTGATTACGTGTTAGATTATATGACTGGGAAACGGATTCAAGGTTTATTTCAGGCATTACTAAAGTATCGGCTCCTCTTTTGAGAAAACCGAAATATGACTCGTTTATTCTTAAATCACCAGAATCTCTGTTTAAAGCTAGACCTAAATGTTGGTATTTATAAATTTAAACAGCTTCTCTGTGGTGCTGGACAATACCTTTGCCATGCAAAATTAGGCTAGCTTGACTAAACAAAATAGTATGGTCTGGTTTTTCAAAAATGTGCTCTGCAAGGGCAGAGTCAAAATTTTCTGGTTTTTTCCGCTTTTTAAGTGTATTATTAATTGAACTAGAGTGCTGGGTTAATCTATCCGTTAGTCGCTGATTAGTTCTTCCGATATACCAAAGACCACACGAACAAGGAATTCTGTAGACACCGGAGTTTTCACCTATCGGGATAGGGTCTTTACCTTGATAAATTTGGGACCTGATAGTTTTTCTGGGTCTATAATAAGTGTAAATGTTATTTTTTTCTTAGATTTATTGAATTGTGGTCTGAAACCCCTTTAACGTATGGGAGACCAAGATAAACTGAATTTTCCCTTTGATCTGTGTTTTCTGTGTAACTATCTAATAATCTTTTAATGCGTTTTGCAATTACAGAATTTATTAAACTAATTGGATAACCATTCCCAAATAAAATGTCTCTAAGGTGGTTGAGCTCTAAATCCAAGAAGCGTGTTGAAAAGAGTTATCTTATCTAAAAGGAAAAGGTGAAATTACAGATCAATTGTACAAAAGGTTTTATCCACGCGGGTGCACGTCCCCTCGCTTTTATGGTCTCCCTACTTCGACCCATTGTTTCTTCTTTTGATTCTCCTACAGCAAAAATAGGGAAATTCTCATCAGTTGTATTTCGCCCACTAATTCAGGCTCAAAAATCGTATATTCAAAATTACGCTGATTTTGTTTCCAAGGTAAAACAAGTTTCGGTTAAACCAAATACAAGAATTGACAGTTTTGATGTAGATTCAATGTATACCAATTGTGATCCTGAAAAGGCCGAACTGATTTTTGAGCATAAACTTAATTCTAACCCATCTATATCAGAAAAATCTACTCTTTCAAATCAGACACTTCTTTCGCTTACGGCCTTTTGTAGCAGAACTTCTTTTTACTTCCATTATAGATGCATTTTTTATAGACAGAAATATGGGCTTTCCATTGGTGCCCCCTTTTCTCCAATACAGGCTGATATCTTCATGGAAGACCTTGAAGAAAGGGCTATTTTGCAAAATTTTTGTAAACCTGAATTTTGGGTTCGTTTTAAAGATGATATTTTTTATTTGTGGGAGCATGGTGACGAGTCTCTGGGTTCTTTTCTTCACTTGCTCAACTCCTTGGATCCAAAACTTAAATTTACTCAGGAATCAGAGATAGAGAGGCGTCTTCCTTTCTTAGATGTTCTGGTGCACCGAAATGATACATGTTTCGAGTTTGGTGTCTATAGAAAACCCATCCATAATGACCGTTACTTAAATTATTCCTCTAATCATTCTCCTGCTGTGAAAAGAGGAGTTGTCACTTCTCTAGTTGATAGAGCATTGAAAGTTTGTTCAACACGTTTCTTGGATTTAGAGCTCAACCACCTTAGAGATATTTTATTTGGGAATGGTTATCCAATTCGTTTAATAAATTCTGTAATTGCAAAACGCATTAAAGATTATCAGATAGTTACACAGAAAGCACAAATCAAAGGGAAAATTCAGTTTATCTTCATCTCCCATACGTTAAAGGGGTTCAGACCACATTTCAAAAAATCTAAGAAAAAATTACATTTCAACTTATTATAGACCCAGAAAAACTATCAGGTCCCAAATTTATCAAGGTAAAAAACCCTATCCCGATAGGTGAAAACTCCGGTGTCTACAGAATTTCTTGTTTTTGTGGTCTTTGGTGTATCGGAAGAACTGATCAGCGACTAACGGATAGATTAACTCAGCACTCTAGTTCAATTAATAATACATTTAAAAGCAGAAAAAAACCAGAAATTTTGACTCTGCCCTTGCAGAGCACATTTTTGAAAAACCAGACCATACTATTTTGTTTAATCAAGCTACCTAATTTGCAGGACAAAGGTATTGTCCAGCACTATAGAGAAGCTGTTGAAATTTATAAATACCAAAATTTAGGTCTAGCTTTAAACAGAGATTCCGGTGATTTAAGAATAAACGAGTCATATTTCGGTTTTCTCAAAAGAGAAGCCGATACTTTAGTGATTCCTGAAATAAACCTTGAACCACATTCCCAGTCATATAATCAAACACGTGAACAACCCCTTAGGTCGCAAAGGGTGTCTGCAAGAAATGCAATAATTAAGATCCGAAATCAGATGACATAGTTCTCCAACTTATTTAATTGCTGGTTCGTTTTGTTTTTGAGTGAATGAATTGTTTTCTTTTCTTTCTCAGTTGTTCGCTAGTATCCGTCGATGGCAGTTCATAATTTTTTGGATTTTGTACAAATCGCGGATATTGGTGAATAACTCGCTTTTATGGTTGTTAGGTATTTGGTTTTAATTCTTATAATTTTTGGCTTTTATTGAATTTTATTCATCTTTTAAGTTTTTGGTTTTTTCTTTGGTTTTTTGGTTCTTTCCAAATTGACTTTCCACGTTTGTTTTTTGTTGTTTTTTTTCTTCGGCACTTTCCTTAGATACATTATTTCGTTTCGCGCTGAAGAAGAGAGGCGTTTGTCCTCTCGAAATATTCGCTTTGTTGTGTTTTTTCAGTATTTTCATTTGGCCTTTAAAAACCCCATTTTTGCTAGTTTTTCTTTCTTTATGTTATGTCAGGCCAATGTGGTTTAAAACATTATCTATGTGTTGTTACTAGGTAAAATTATGTCTAGACGCGTTCCCAGGTGGTTGAAACTATTGATCGAGGATCAGTTTTGTGTTGCCACTTATGCCGCATTTCGCGGCATTACGCCGCGATTCTGAGAGAAATACGCATAAAATTTTGATCATGCCGCACGCCACGATTCTGCCGCGAAATGGCTTTTTCATATAAGTATGTCGACGACTACGAAAAATAAAATATAGTAGGGCATGAAAACCACAGCTTTTCGTAATAAATCTTGTACCCGCTTCCGACTTTGAATAATATATTTTCCGCTCTGCCCAAGAAAATTTTTAATATGAGGTGTGTAGAATGTATACGGTAGGCCAAGCGAATCAAAAAATTCTATATTGCTTCTTGTTTGAAAGATGCATAACCAATGCCGTCTTTACACTCGATGGACTCCTGTTAACAATAATAAGGGCATTGTCAACATATTGAATATATCTGAAGGTATGCAATAGGATTTATATTTCGACATGTAGGGTTCCGTGTTAAATACGTCGATTATTTGTTTCGGGGTTGTGGTGCCGAATCTAATAAAACACTGCCGTCAGGGGTAATTTCCCAATAGGTTCAAGTTGATTTAGCGACATTAATGCAACACTTTCCTCCAACGGTTTGGCAAAGGTACACTCTATCCGCACATTTCCCGTCCGGACAATACTCATATCTTGAGTACCAGACAAATCCAATACAATGATGCCATGCGTTTTCGCAAACATTTCTTCACTTATACCATTTTCAAACAACTGAGAATCTCGATCTAGGGATTGCATTGTCAATTCATAGAGGGTCCTGTAGGATTTATCAAAGGATATATTGTACAGCAGGATTCCATTTACTTTACATACAAGCAATGAAAGCCCAAACAGTTCAAATTGATGCGGGGAATCTGTCCATGATCCAAGAGCACTACCACTTTTTACAAAAGCCAATGCCAATTTTGAAGGAATTTACCATAGATATATGACGAATCCGTATAGGTACGCGTACCTGTAACAATATGGCGTTGATTTGTGATCGTATGAGGCACGAGCAATTTGATATTATTCCCAGTGGCTCTTAATTTTTCAATTGCCAAAGCCACAGAACTCATAACTTTTTGTTTTCGTACATGAAGTATTACCGATTTGAGAGAAGCTGTTACATCGGGTGCAACGTCCAGTATTTTTCGCATAATATAGTTGGACGGTGCGAGTTGTATCATTGGTATTATTTGTTTTATATTCAAAACCAATGGTCAAACCCCTCAACTGCTTATAGGACATTGATGTCACCAACATGAATTGTATATAACTTACATAATTTGAAAGATTATTGCTCGTGCTCACCAATGTTCCATTTATTTAGACTCTTGTTTGTCAAAATAAATTATGTAGTACACAAATTTCGTAGGCTAACCCCTCGGCGGCACTTGGTTTTTCATTGTTAAATTTTTTAACAATGACATTTAAATCTATGAATGTCGAATTCAAATCGATAAAGTAGTTTTCATTAGAATAAATTTGAAAATGGACATTTCAGAGAGCGGTTGTTGCGGGTAAAATTGTTCATAGTGTCCATGATTTACACTGACATCTACATTTTCCGCATTGAAAAGATTTAGAGATGAGGTGACTGAAGGGTGAGAATCTTTATGTGGTAGATATGCCATTTTTTCTAGGAAAAGAAATCCTTTTTGGATCTTTTTACTTTCTTTGATGCTTTACGCTTCCAAGCTGACTTGAGACTGATGAGTCATGAGCTCTTTCTCCTCCCTTTTAAGCCTTTTCCCCGTTGCTTAAATTGCTCGCCGAGGGATCGCGCGTTCGAGCTGAGATTTTGCGAAACACTTTCTTGAATATCTTTCCCAGAGCCCCAATCCTGCAATGTAGAGGACACAAAATCCGCTGCAACTGGTGCAATATATTTTCTAGCGAAGGGTAGTGCAGAGCGAAGAAGCTTAGTAAACTAACTACCGAGACCGTACCCGGACATTGACGAACGACCCCTATAATAGTCCATTCCATGTCCCATTTGCCATGATCCAAGAGAAGCAACATAGCAATCAATATCAGGACATACAAACTGAGTTCTATTAGCCAATTCACTGAATGGGTCGAAAATGACATGTAATTACAGCCAAACCTTTTGTTATTGCTAGTGGGTCATCCAATTCGCTTTTTAATGTTAACTGAAAGAGCTCCAAATGCGAAGTGTTGCCTGGAATGTATTTGAGGTGCTTTATATCGTAGTGATGAATGTGGTCATTAAAGGTTTTTCGTTCAAGAACACGTAGGAGGGGGACGTTCGTATAATCAACTCTTGGTCTCTCGACAAAGGAAGCATATAGTAATATACAACTGTCTGAGGAAAAGGCGGGCGGATACTCTGCAAAAATGACACGATTCATGCCACTAGCGCTTCCTGCACTTTTACCCTTGATTCCATTATGTTTAAAACAAAGAAATTCTCCTAGATTATAATCGAGAATAACCTTTTCACTGTCGATGGGCGAACTTATGTAGATTTTACCCTCTTCCTTTGAATAATTGAATTGAAAGGCACCATTTTTAAGATATGAAATATTCTTGTTGATCGCACGACACAATTCTTTCATAGTCCCAAACTCATTACATGATAATGTGGCAAAGAGATATTCAAATGAATCCATATTTTCAATTACATTTTGATCGCTAACAAGTGGCCAATCATGGGGTCTAATTTTAATCTTATATATGCGATTCTTTCTTAGGATATCATATGTATTTTTAAGAAAACAATCTACAAGAGCCACCTCATACCTTCCCTCAAATTTAAGGGCAGTGTAAAGTTTTGTCAAAAAATCGCTCGTTTTATTCATATCGTAATAAAGAGGATCAGAAATATTGGGCATGAATGTCATATAAAAACCTTCAGACATTAGAACGTCTTCAGCGGGTATCCATGGATCAAAATCAGAGTTGTATCCTAGCCAGCGAACAAGCAACTGTCACTTACCCTGGCGAGTACGAGTTTTGAATACCTTTTCAATTTGATATATTTCACTAATTCTAACTTTTTGTAATTCATAATCATGAAAACCATCAAGAATCTCTTCATCTTTGATATCAGGAAGCTGATATGTTATAGGGTAAGTACCTAGGATTTTTGACACTTTAAAAACGTTCAGTAGACCATAAGTAATTTCCCTTTTCAAAAATATTTCTTGTTCGATTGATTCAAACAGTATCACCAAAATTGAATTTCTTCTTCCCCGTCTTTTCATTAGAAAATTGTTTAAGGAAATGTGTATTCTCACTATGATGATTTTCCTGAGGGCTAGCATTGAATAAGGATCGATGAGGACGTTGATTATAAATCATCATGATTTTATCTAAATCATGAATAAATGCAGCCGTATTTTTCAATGTACAATATCTTGAAATTAAAAGTCGAATGGTTCGTATTAAACTTCCAGCCAATGCTGCCTTTATAGGACTATGACTATGATAGAGGATTGTATTGTATTTCATTAGATTTTCGTTTACATGTGGATTAACAAATTCACTTCCATGGTCTGTTTGAATTTTTTTATATGAATCTGGTTCAAAGATGGATTCAAGGGCTTTAGCAACTTCTGTGCCCTCTTTGACTGCAATGGAACTGCATATGCATACCGACTAAAAACACTTATTGCAAGTAAAATATAATTGTAGTGTTTATTATAACGTCTTTGAATCGCGTATAGAGTCAAAAGATCTGCTTGTAATATATGCCGAGGGTAAAAGGCTTTAGTATTTCGATAGTCACAGCCCCTTTTCCTATGATTTCGATGAAGAGTATAACTGGGTTCTTTCTGTAAACACTCTTTAGCTAAATTTTTTTAAATTCCGGTAACCTCAGCAAGTGTAGAGGGAGAACTTAAACTTCCTGGTTCTCCAATATTTTCATAAACACATTTCAAAACTTGATCCATTTTGATCGTAATCGTCCGTTACCCTTTTGTATACTACCGGGTGAATCAAGACGCCTTTGCTTTTGTCTAGTTACCGGTATCAAAACACCACTAGGTGTGCTTTCCAAGAAAGATTTAAAATCATTTTCTACCTTTAATGGACTATGTTCTTTTAATTTCTTTATAATTTGCATATTGCTAATAAGACTTTTAGGAAATTTTGACGACTTAAAAAAATTATATAGATGACTATCAAAGGATTCGACTCTCTTACGATTTGCAAGCAGATCCGATAATAAATCAATTAAATTGTAGGGCTTGCCCTGGATTGTAACTTCATTCTTTTTCTCATCGATTTGTTCATTTTCAGCGAGATACGTCAAGAGTCTTTTACCTTGTTCACGATAGGAGTGAGGCAACACGTCTACAACACTTGTTATTAAATCTTCTTTTTTCAAAGTTTTACTATTTTCAGAAGGTCAATCAATGACATTGATTTTGAGCGGTTTTTCATGATAAGGTTTATGTTAATTGACAGGACGAAGGGCATTTTGAAGCAAAATTAATTTTTTAATCATCGGCAATTGTTTCAATGCTGATAAATTTATCAAGAATATCTTCGAAGTGCTCTCTGGGTGAAAGAGCAAGTTCAATTGGAGACAATTTATAGGGTTTATCAATTTCTAGAGAATAGTGTTTACAAATCCAGTTATTATCGGTAGTAACACTTAAAAAGAAATTACAACTCGCTTGAACAAGACATTTTCTTTTACAGTTTGCTATTTTTGCAAGCTAGAGCACTTAAAAGTGATCGATTTTGCTTAGTCCGTTGCTTAACACGATCTGAAAGCTGAAAATTATCTTCCTTTAAATTTAAACAAAGTTCCGACAAGAGATTAATAAATTCCTTGTCAACACCATGCTTCAGTATTGCTTTTCTAAGTCGTGGCTTTGAATTGGCTGGCACGGAAAATAAGTGGCAGTGTTCATGTAGCTTCTTCAATGTCATGATAGCGACTAAGGACCTTTTTTACCATTCACAGGTAGATATACAGTAATTTCATTACCGAAAATATCAGTGACTACACGCAACTCTTCGGGTGTGTTTTGATTCAGGTCCAATAATATGTAACCATAAGGTTTATTAGTTGCTTGATTGTATGCGGAAAATAAAAATTTAGGTTTGCCAGGGTATATTTGTTTGTTTAGAGTTAGAAGAAAACTTGAATCACGAACAACTCTATTGATGATATAGTAGGTACAATTTAAAGCAAATGTTCTCATACATTTACTCTACTGAAAAAATCATGGAGAACAGTAGTTACAGAAATTTTTTCGTGATGGGACCGGACAGTAAACAGTTGTAGCATTTAATCGTCAAAAATCAACCACGAGTTTGGTGCTAAAATATTAAACACGTCAAGTCCATGCATGAAATTTATGCTTGGTTCAATCGTCTTTATTTTACCATAAGATTCTTGCCATATGGAATAGCAATAATAGATATTTTTCTGGTTGTCTAAAAACATTTTATCACGGTTTTGAATTATTTTCGTTGAAAGTGTAGTTTTGCCAGACATGCACGGTCCGCAAAGAAACGATCTGAAGGGTGTTTTAAATTGATACATACTCTTCCAATGTCAAAATGCAACTAACCTAGCCTAACTTCAATCTGTTGAATAAATAATCAAGAGGAAATATACATGGTTCTTTAATTCACATAAAATATAAATAACATCAAAATATATTTATAAAATGTTAAAATATATTTACAACATTAAAAAATAAACACTTGAACATTTTAAAAACACTTGGGGGTAGACGGCGGCTGAACCGCCATCCACGGCGGCCAGCGACAAACAGCCGCCGGGCCAATACCCCTGGTGGCCAGCGGCCGAGCTGGCACCCATGGTGGAAGGGAGGCCGAGGCGATAAAAGGTAAAAACACTTAAAAACACTTTAAAATTACCACTTTGCGCATTGAAAAAAATTATAAATATAAATATAAAACACTGAGGAAAAGGGCTAGGAAAAACAAGGGCAATGACGAGCTTTTGACGGAAAACAGACCTCCTCCCCCCCAACAGAAGCCCCCCCCCCCCCAAAAAAAAACAACAAAAAAACTATAGAGCTTTCTCCAGACCGAGTTGCTTCCTATAATTTACACATTCAACACGATCTGAAGTAAGATAATTGCCATTTAGTAGTACTCTCACACCACCCTTGAGTACATAGACTTTGTCCGATAAGGTGGAAATGGCATTTTTGCTCAACTCGAACGGTATAGTTTTTATACTTTAAAGAGCGAATTGCCATGACACTCGCTATTTGACCTAAATTATTCTCTATACAGTTCCTATAAAACAGTTTTGCTTTACATAGTATGATGGCACCCCTTTCAGACTTTTTTGGTAGTCTCATTTTGCGTTTCCACGCAAAACACCTTTGGACAGGGAAATACACCATGCGATGCCAAGTCACTTCCCGTTTCTGATTTTAATTTTAGCAAGTGATTTGGGGCCTGGCGTTTCAGCAGCTCCGCATAGCAGGACTCATCTCAGTTCGTGTAATCCATCCGAGAACTAATGTACTCTCCAATTTCCAAATCTTCCAATAAATTATCTAACTTAACTTTTAATAGGAGTGAATCTGTATCCCCATAATAAACTTGAAATTTTTCCTCCCTCGGCCAATGGCGCTTGCACACATTGTAATAAAGCTCCAACATGAGTTTCTTTGAAATTTTCAAAATGGCACTGCCAGTGGCAATGTTTTTTGTTTAAAACTATATTTTAATTTTTTGACCATATTGGTCCATATTGGAGTCTATGATTTTGAATGATTTGAAGTTTGGATCCGGAATTATTCGGGCACATTCTTTTGCGTCAGTCAGAACGTCACGACGACCCCTGTTACGAAAACTCTCACACATTTTACCAAAGGCAGAATTTAAAATGAGTTTAAGATATCTTTTTCAACCTTTGTTTTTGCTTGAGACCGCTTGTTGACAAAAGTGTCAACAAACGTCTTCATGTATGGCTTTTGATCAAACTGGAGGGCTCTATGAATCCTTGTGACATTGAAACCGTTGGCAAGCATGCATCGCAAAAGAATGTGGTGCACCACAATATTCCGTTTCGGCTCCAGGTCGACAACAAGCTTTAGTTTTGAAGGTGTCCATTGCATACCTTTATTCTCTACAAATGACAAATTGTAGGGACTCAAAGAGTCCATAGGCACCGGTCTATTGATGCAGGGGAAAACAAAGTCTTTTACCGAGTCATGAAGTTCTAGAGAAATTTTACCATTGATTTCGAAAAACCATCCCTGTGGTCCATTTTCCTCAAGAGTGTGAATATTGGGGAAATCTGGAGCAGAATGATCGCTAAGCCATTCACACTTCCCACACGGCAAATAAAAGTGAGACATTTCCGACGGATAGAGAGAATTCATATCATAGGCAGCGCGCTAGCACTTCCTAAGTAAAGAACGATGTGGGCACAATGTGTTTTTTTTCTTCAGCCAGGCACGTCGTATCGAAGGAGTCGTCGTCGTGAACGGAAACTTCAAAAAGGGCTCATTCAATTGGAAACTGGAGTTGCTAGTGCCCTTCTTAATACTCGAAAGGGACTGGAGGGCACCTAGCCCCCCCCCCCCACGCCAATCATTCCCCCAAAACACAACCAATCAAAATTTTGAGATAGTCATTTTGTTCAGCGTAGTTGATTTCCAGATAGAAAATATTTTTTCGAGGAAGACACTCCCCCACAACCCTCGGGGCAAGGATTTTAAGTTATGCCGTGAGGACATATAAGAACGATATTGTCACAATGTATTATGTATTATTTTTTCTCCTTTAGAGATGGCACTTCATATGGAAAGGGTCGTCGTAGAAACTTCAAAAGGAGCTCATTCGATTTGAAATTGAGATTTCGAGTGCTGTTTTCAATGGTCAAAAGTGATTAGAGGGCAACTAGCCCCCCACAGCCCTCATTCTCCCAAAAATATCCAATCAAAATTTTGAGATAGCCATTTTTTCAGCGTAGTTGATTACTAGATAGAAAATATGACCCCAGGGCATAACTTAAAACCCTTGCCCTGAGGGTTGTGGGGGAGTTTCCTCCTCAAAACATATTTTCTAAATAACCGAGTCAAACTCAAAACGAGCAAAATTAAATAGGTTGGGCGCAAAACCCCCATGCCTTCCCAAGGCCAAAACAAAATTTGCACTTTTAAAAGTAAAAGAAATATATTTTTCTTAGTAAAGTTCAAATTTTGTTCTGACCTTGGGATGACGCGGTTATTTATTGTAATTTCTGTTCATTTTGCGTTTCATTTATTTATCGATGCTGATTTGTGGTAGTTTCACGCTTGGTAGATTATTTGATTTTATTTTTGCTCATTTTTGCTTAATGGAGTTCTTTACTTTTCTTTGAAAAACTTCTTTTGTGGAAAAAGTTTTTTTAATTAATTTTTAAAAGAAATAACCATGTTTGAAAAAGCAAATAAAATTCCTGGGTTTGAAGTGGTTGTTCTTCATCATGACACGAAATTTGTCGATGGGGGCAAGAAAACAAAAAAAGGAGTTTTGTATTCAGTCAGGACACAGTTGGTAGATAATGTAAACAAATTGGGTTTGGATCGTCTGTGAACTCCCCAAATATGTTAACTTACACGGTCATTTTATCCCTGTTACTGCAATAAGTCGACTGTTGTCTCAAGGCGTGAAAAAACGGGAACTTCACTATTGTCCCATGTGGCTGTTCCCATTTATAACCGAATGAACATTCAAAGATAATATGAAATATTGCAAACTTAATGGCAATCAAAGGGTAAAAGTGCCGACAGGAGACAAAGCCACTTTGCAACTTAAAAATTTCCAAAATTCCCTTTTGCAGATTGATAAAGTGGCTTTTGATTTTGCAGTGACACTGTTGGAGGTATCTGACCCATCAAGGCCAAATATAGTCAAGGAACAAAAACTAGTAGCTCGTTTCTATGCCTGTGCCCGACAAAATTCCTATAACAAAATGCAGTTGGATGAGTTTTTAGCGACTATGGATGAGTAGGGTAGCTTGGAGAAATTACTAGTGCGGCAAATAAAAACAGCAAATACATCTATTTCGCGATTGCGTCACGCCAACCCCCCATGTCATTATCAGATAAGGAGCAGCGCGCTCTAGAAAAGTGGATAGTTTGCTGGGTTTGTGGGGGTGATCTTGCCGCAAAGGATACTTTTTAAAACCATGACCACCATATTGATGCCAATTCAACGGGGGAAAGTTATTCCAGGAGTGGGCTCATAATTCATGTAATTTAAAAGTTCAACAGCAGCTCTTTCTTCCGGTTTTCATACATAATTCCAACTACGATCTTAAGGATGTGCTACCAGCAATTGTAAAACTTCCAAAAAATGGGGCTGTGGATGGTGCATGGGTGGTAGACTGCTTTTCCTAAAAAATCATACCTAAATCAGCGGAAAAGTTTCTTGTTGTGAAAGTTATGTAGAAATTTGTTGAAGACGGCGTTGTCTACCTGGATAATATTCGGTTTTTAGATTCCTTCAGCTTTCCCCCCAAATCTTTGAGTGAAATGATTCAAGTGCAGAAAAACGATGATGGCTGCAACACTTTCCCCTTCTCAAGCAACAATTTCCAAAGGATTTATATAATTTTTAACGGTTAAGGGTGTGTATTCTAATGATCATTAAAACTCCATGTCGAGATTGGCCGAGGAGACTATTCCCTAAATCGGGTCGTTTTACGACAGTCTGCACGACTGTAGGTGTGCTCTTGATGAATACAGCTTTGCCAAAAAAAGTGGGAGAGAGGGTGTACAAATGTGTTTGACTACTGCAAGTTGTATTTCTCAGGCGATGTGCTCACTCTGTTGGACATTGCGTGTAAAAATAACGACAAAATTTACGAAGAGTTTAATCTTGATATAGGGTATTATTTTTTCTTTCCTCATCTGGTAATGGAATTGGCTAAAGATTAGCAGGGAAATAATCGTGCTCTTCATTGACATTGATCAGCATCTGTTTATCGACAGGTCAATGAGGGGTGGGTATGTTTTTCATGCGGGACCGTATCTTGGAAACTTATCCCACTGGAGAGAAGATGGGTAAAAAGTCGGATGCCGTGTTCCTTGATATGAGTTCCCTATACCCCTTGACTATGTCTTATTACGCGCTACCCTGCGGTGACTATAAATGGCTCAATGACCCTCAAGCCTCCGAATTCCCTTAGATGGGCAGATTAGATGTTTTTTTTAAATTGACTGGGAGATAGCAGTGCAGCTTCACAATTCGCTAAGGGATTTTGCTTTTCCATGCATTAATAGAACTCTGTTTAGGGACTCTTTGAGCCCTCGCAACAAACGTTTGGTCGAGGAGGAGGGGATGCATTGGACACCTGATGAAGAAAAACTTATTGCCGACCTCCTGCCGAAAAAAAATTGTCGTACATCATGTGGCGTTAAGATGGATGTGCGACAACAGTTTAAATGTTACAAAGATTCATAGAGCTCTCCAATTTAGTCAAAAACCTTACTTGAAAAACATTTGTTGACACTTTTGTCAAGAAACATTCTGAAGCGAGAGCAAAGATCGAAAAATAAATCTATAAACTTATTTTAAATTTGGCCTTTGGCAAAATGTGCGATTGTGTTTGCAATAGGAGTCGATGTGACATTGTGAGCGATCCCGAATAATGTGCTCAAATTACTGCCGATCCAAACTTCACTTCCTTTATAATCATTGGCCCGGACATGTCACTACTGAATAGAAAAAGGGGAACCGTGTCCTGAATAAATATATTGCTGCAGGCAGTGTCATCTTGAAAATTCCTAAAAAGCTCAGGTTAGAATTCTACTACAACCTGGCTAGGGTACAGTGGCCAGGGAAATGACAAGTAGAGGTTTGCTTTGAGGACAAAGATTCTCTGCTTTTAAAAGTAAAATCTGAAAACCTACACGATAATTTGGTGCACGGCGCAATCATCAGTGACATCGCAAAAGGATACCTAAACAAAAGGAACACGCAGAAATTACGTTTAGGGATTATTTGGGTGAAACAAATTAATCGGCATTTTAGGGATTATTGGGGCGAAACAGTTTGAGACATTTTAGAGGATTATTTGGGGTGAAACTCTGGGGTTGTTATAATACACAAGTTCCGATTGAACAGTATTGTAAGGTCCCTTACCCCAACCCCCAAGCCCTCCCCCCTCCACATAACTTTTTGCCCCCCTTTTTTTACATTTTTTGTGTCTGCTTGAGACACAGAAGGCTTCCCCTTCCCCCTAACGTTTTTAGCGAAATCATCAGTTCTCGGAGGGACTATACCAAATGGGACGGGGAGGTCTATTCGCAGCTTGTGAAACGTTGGGCACCAAGTCAACTTTTATTTTTAAAATCAGAAACGGGAAGCGGCATGATTTCCCGTGGTATGTTTGTGATTCTGAAGGTATACTTTATACTGACACGCAACAAGGATGTCAAAAACATTGCAAGGGAGTACCTACGCACTATGTGGAAAAGAATTTTGAGATGGACATTTATAGGAATTGCATTGTTGAAAATACAATTCAACGAGTGAAACTATTGGCAATTCGTTCGTTAAACTATAAGAATTTTACATTAAATATTGAAAAGATGAGTGCCATTTCCGACAAGGTCTATGCATGTCAAGATTGTGTAAGGACCCTCGCCTTGGGGCACTATTTAATTTCCAACTGATCTAAATGTGTTAGTCATTGAGAAAGTCTCGGTGTGAGTAAACTTCAATAAAAAAATATCCGTAAAGAAAATCTGAGAACAAAATTTCTCGACGATTCTGAATTATTTTCATCAAAAGTGTTGTTTTCCCACTCATTGATGGCCCAGAGACAAAAGCACTGAAAGTTGTTATAAACTTTTACATAATCTAATAATCTCTCTCTGCTTCTGTGCTTGTGATGCTATTCAATGAACATCAACAGCTAAGTTAAAATCCAATAGTTTACCATATTAAATATATTTATATAGAAATATTTAACAACAGTAAAAAAAACCTTGTGCATGAAAAAACCCTTTAATAAAATGCATATTATATAACAACAACAACTTGTATATTTACAACAACAAAAGTACACGAAAAATCTGCTTAAATTCATTAAAAGATAACCGCCCCCCGCTGGCGGCCGGCCAAGCTACCTTTATTTTTTATAAAGACCTTTATTTATTTTTATATAATAAAAATATATACTAGTGCTATAGTGTTTGGAAGAGTCATACGATGGGATAAGGGCGATGGAACCTCAAGTTAAATGCATCAAGGGTTTGGATTCTGTATTCAATTGACTGAAACCAAATTCTTAGCTTATTAATGATGATTTGGCCAAATCGATAGAGCAATGGTCTGAGGATATGATTCAATTGTTCACAGTACGTGCTCATCATGAAAATATTTCCGTCACCATTGTCCTACACAATCTCTTTCATCAGAGTAAATGTATGCGAACTCTTGCATTAAACTGTACTCACTACATTGTGTACAAAGTTATTCGTGACTCAAGTTCCCTTATAACTTTAAACAAACAAATTTAGCAGGGTCGGCCCAAATTTCTAATTTAAGCTCACAATCAGACAACAAGCACACCATTTGGATACATTTTAATTGACCTTAATCCAAATTCACCTGAAGAACTACGCGTTGTTAGTAATACTTTTGATCGTGAAATAACTGTATATCTGCGGGTGGACAATAGGAAAAGATATTAGTTGAAACTATGACGTTGAAGAAGTTATATAAAAATAGATGCTTATTCTCTGTTTTGAGTAGTTCAAAAACGAGTCTTAGGAAGGCCATACTGAACAGTGTAGATCTAGAATTTATTAAACTTATTTCCGAACTGTGTTTAAGTTTAACTGCAGGCAATGTTAAACTACCAGATGTTATTAAGAAGCAGACTAGAGAACATCAATCCGTTTTTTGTGCAGTGTCCAAGAGAAAAAAACAGTCAAAAACGGAAAAGAAAAAATTTAGTTCAGGAGGGGGATGGTTTTTCACAGTTTTATTACCAATAATTGAAGGTCTTGTTAGCAATGTTCTTCATCCAACATCGTCATAAGAATAAATGGCTAAACTATATAAATTGACTACAATTGACAAGGCTCTATCTCCACTGCAAACTTTTGAGAGTAATCTCACAGATTTTCTTAATGAAAATAGTATACCTGATGATCAGAAACTTTTGATTTTTCAAATGGCACTTTGTCGTTTTAACCGACAAAAACTGTATCAAATTAAACCCGTCAGTGTTGTGAATGTTGCACCTAAGACACAGGAGCAAAGTATTTCTTCAGCAGCACCATTATTGTCGGACATATAAAAAATATTAGATTTGTTACCAGCCTCATGTCGGGAGCGGGGTAAAAGACTGTTAAATTATTGGAATGAAAGCAATTATGTTAAAATTGATGCTGCAAGCAAGCAAATCACTCTAGGTAGCAGCACATACAGTTACGTTGATCTAATAACTGATTTTGTCTTAAATCCCGAGAGAACTGCTTCCATGACACGAATCTTCTGAAATATTTAAACACATCGAACTCTCCCAAAGCACTTGTAAAATTTTTAAAAGAATTGATGTCAGCAAATAGTTATGATGATGAAAATTCTGAAAAGGATGAGTTGAAAACGCTAATGCTAACAAATACACCCAATTAATCTACAACAGTGATGATGATCATGATTCAACTTTAAAGGGTAGGAAAAAACGTCTTTCCATTGCCATTGCCAGTAGTATAAAAAAGGGTGGTGGAAGAGAAAGTACACATTTACATGCAAAATGGATGAAACTCTGAAACGTATCAATGCAAATTTTGGTAAAAAAGGGAAGTGTTAGTGCCCCCAGTACATTTGTTCACGCCTTTAATGTTCAACAGAGTGTAGCAAAAGAATATCTTCAAAGTTAATTGAGCTATACTATTCATCAAAATCGTAGACTTCGCAGTAATCAATATCGAAAAACAAAGGCTTTCTACCCACTGCAAATCATGCAAGCCGATCTTATGACTTTGGATGAGATACAGCGGCAATACAATAAACCCTCTAAGTACATTCTATTTGCAAGTAGAATTTTTAGTCGCTACTCCTATGCAATTCTATTGATATCTAAGCTTGGTGAGGAGATTACAATTGTTCTAGAAATAATACTTCTCCAAGATTCCTTTAATAAAATTGAGACAGATAGAGGAGGTGAATTTGTCAATCCGCATGTAAACAAAATTCTATTGAAATATGGTACAGAGTTGTATCAGAGTCATAGCCCAATCAAAGCTGCATTGGCTGAACGATTGATTTGAACCATTCGTACTCTCATTTCCAGGTATTGCACACTCGAAAATGCTGAGGCCTCTATTCATGATCTGGATAAAATAATGCATATTTACAATCATCGTCCTCGTCGCTGCCTGTCCAATCTTAGTCCTCTTGAAGTTCATCATGCTGACAATACACTTTTCATATTTCTCAAACAATATTCAGCGTCTTCTAGCTATGAAAGTGGAATTAAAAGCAAATTCTCAGTCGCTCATACAGTTCAAATCAATCATACAAGCTCTATTATTCAAAAAGAAAATTATCTATGTTCTACTGAGCTTTTTAACGTGTCAAAAGTTCTAGAGACTAAACCCGTGACCTACTGATTACGAGACAGCAAAGATGATGAAATTTTGGGGGGATTTTATGATTATGAAGTGCAAAAAATCAAAGACAGTGGTTTTTATCAAATTGAAAAATTATTAAAAATCGAACGCAGGGTGGTAAGAAACAGTTGCTAGATCGCTGTCTTGGGTACAACTCTGTATTTGATTCTTGGATAGGTGTTGAAGACGTACACAATGCCCAATGATTTTTATGCGATATTCACCTCCAATATTTCCGATCCTCTCTATGACGATTTGAATAAAACAAGTGATTTTTGGACTAAACTTTCCCCTGCAATTTAATTTGAAGGTAGATATGAAGTTGCTCTCGTCGATTGTATTATCAAGGATACTTATGATATTTTAAGAAAGGAGACCCCATACGAGATTAAAGTAAGGCCCTTTGAGTTCGGTGATGAATATGGGGTGGCAACTTTGGACTCTGATGATTACCCTTTTGCTACCATACCCTACAGGGAATACAACAATATGCATGAGCTGTGTCGAGTTATCAGCAAAAAATTGCAAGTCGAAGAAAGGGTGGTTTGACTTTAAATATTCGACAGAACAAAGGATAATTTATAGTACCAATTCAATTTATGATGAAAGAATTTTCCTCTATGATGATATACGTGAGGTTCTCGGTTTTATAGATCGCGTTATTAAAGCAAAATATTTCAGTGGTAAGAAACATGTCATCTATGCAGACTATACACCCAGTTTCTCCTCAGACAACTGTATATTTATTTAGAGTTCATTTGTGGGACCGCCGAGAATTGGTAATTCGAATGTCCCCTTCTACGTGTTCTAAGAAGAAAAGGCATAGAAAATAATGTCTACCACTACAATATAAGACATCTTCAGTATGGTCCAGTAAACACTTCGTATTTGGAACTCTGTCAGTTAACAGTAAGAAAAGAAGTCGGTGATCTTTTAGCTATAAAAAACGGATTGAGTGTCATTTCATGTCATTTTTGACTCATTGTTTATGCTGAACAATAGAAGAATTCCATTTGTATTTCCTTACATTGATTGCTATGTTGCTGCTCTGATTCCTCGCTAAATAGGTCATGGATTGGACTATTACATGGGTAATAATACAATGTCTGGCTATGATCTTGGTAGTTGGTTGGCTAGGTTATTTCGTTCTGTACTACCCCTTGCGAGAAAATATATTGTACCAGCTGCAACAAATTTTGCTGCTTCAACACTACAGGACTGGAGCTCGGGTAAAAATTTCAACAAGAGTCGTAAGGAAAATATTAGATCTTCAGCAAGAGCTGTTGGCGAACAGTTGAAATCTTAGCAAAATAGGAAGGGATTATTAAAAAGAGTGCGTGGTCGCTATTCACTCTTCAGTCTCTACCTAGGTGGGAAGCGAAAGACATCAACAAAAACTTTGAAGAAAAAAAGAAGAGCAATAAGAAGAATAAGATTGTTAGATCAAAGAAAGATTTTTTCGCTTGAGTTGCCCTATCTCCCTCACAATTAATCGCATCAATCTATCACCTCTTCACTAAATCTATTCAATGCTGGAAATGTTGATGTTCGTGTCAAGTATGGCTACTATGAACAATTTCATCCTCAACAACCCCGGTCGGAAAATATGCACTTTTAAATATTTTCTAAAGAAGATTATTTCATCGATCCATAATCTTCATTTATTGATTTAAATGTTGTGGTAAAGAAAAAGTCTGACAATGAAACTCTTATTGCTATTGACGGTCTATCCTATGAATCCTGTATCCTACACAACTTGTTAAAATAAATTAATGTATTCATTAATGGAACATTGGTGAGCACTAGCAATAATTTATCAAACTATGCACACCACATACAATTGAAGTAAATGACTCCAAAGTCATACAGGTAGTTGAGAGGACAGGCACTGGGTTATGAATATAGATGAAACGTTGATAGTGATGGTGAGTTAACTGCTGCAGTGACCTAAGAGTATCATTTAGTTGGAAAATTAATTCATGAAATGTTTAATATATCTCAATGGTTGATTTCCAAACTTGAAGATTGACATAAAGTTACAACTAGCTCCAGTTTCATTTTGAGAAAAACACTTGCTGCAGCACCTGATGCAAATGTCAATCTCACTTCAGCAATTCTTCATGTCCGAAAACAACAGGTTATAAGCTCTGTTGCATTTGCAGTGGAAGGACTGAGAGCTAATGGTAACAATATCAAACTTCTTGTTTCCCATACAATCGCCAATCAACGTCCAATTGCCACCGGTTCTCGCAGTTATACCGACTCGTCATTTACCAATGGAGAAATCCCCTCCAAACTCGCTTTGGCCTATGTGAAGAGTAATAGTGCCGTTGGATCCAGGACCGCGTCCCCCCACGATTTTAATTTTGTTTTTCTTATCTAATCTTGTGTGCAAGGTGAATTAAATTCCCTTGTACACTTTATCATTTGATACAAAATCTTTCAGAACTTTTTATGAATTGACTATACAATCCCTAGATCTTGAGTCACAATTATTTGAAAATGGAATAACCAATTCAATGTTTTCAAAAAATCATGGTGTAATTGTTTTGGAGTTGTCAGGCACTCAAGATATGAATGAAGTTGGAATATACGTTTAGAGTGCTCATTCGCTGACGCTTTGACCGAATGTATCACCTTAATATAAATGAGTGAATTTGAAACTTATCCGGAAATCACTTATCCGGAAATCATTATGAACACAAATCAAATAACCAGCGCAATTAATATGGATTCATACATGTCCAAATACAAATACTATTGTATACCATCGGACTTCCTTGAAAAAATTCCAAGTGTTAACAATACTCTAATCATTGTTAATAGCAGTCCATCGATTGTAAAGACTGGCCATTGGCTACGCATCTTTCATACAGCAAGGAATATAAATTTTTTTGACCCTCTTGGCTTATCATATAAATTCTACATCCCACACATCAACAACTTTATTGAAAGCAGTGGGAACACTATTATTCATAACTAGAAGAGAGTGCAGGATTTAACGACTAGAAGTTGTGACTTTCATGCCCTACTATATTTCATTTTCAGATGCGGTGTCTATGCTTACAACCAGTTTCTCAACATTTAAATTGACAATCCTCGTCTGAATGATTTCATTGTTCGCGATATACTTTCAAATCTGTATAATATCGATTTCAGTGCCTTACGAATAAAATGTTCTAAAAATGTATGTAAAATATTTAGTAATAAAAATAATGTATATAGATAAAAATGACTTTTTTGTTTACTTTAGATTTCTTTTTCTACGTATAGGTAACTGTCGAGAGCAAGTAATGCTAGTAGATCATCTGAAATCACTATAAATTGTTCCTAGTGTGCTACAATGTCGGGGTCATATTTTCTACAGTACAATGTAACTTCACTCTTATTGTATCTATGTATAGTCAATGATACTATTTCCATTCATATTGTAAATTTCCCGTGTTTCAATTTGCTTATTTGAAGCAATATCAAATATAGTATTTTCAAATCGTGAATCACATTCTGTGAAATCCAAATTAAAATCAATAGGCTTATAGTCAAAGTAGCTACTGTCTTCATAACGATGACGTAGAAACCAAATAGTAGCCACTGTCTTCATAACGATGACATAGAAACCAAATTCTTTTACTATTCCAGCAGTTGAATTGTAGACCTGATTCTTCCTCCCAAAACAATTTAAAGCCATGACGATATCAGTCTCTTAGAAATAAACTAAAATCTCGTTTAGGAGTCTTTCTAATCATACCAGAATAGGTATTCTCCCACTGACCACATTTATCATAGTGACAATAGGAGTATAGGTGTCCTCGAGGTTGAAAGTCAGAAATCTCTTCAAGATATGAATTACAGTCTTTAATTTGTATTGCATATCTTCTATGCAATTTACACGGGTTGCATAGTCTACACTTTTCATTATATTCATCTGTGACAGTACAATTCTCACAGGAAGACCAACTAACCAACGTATACAAACATAGTAGACAGGTGTAGTACATTTTTTCACTTTTGACTGTCACACTGCCAAATAGAAACTAACTTGCGATCAGAAAGGAATGTTCTTTTTGCTTCTAGAGAGAGAGAGAGAGAGAATAATTGAGTGGTGTCTCACGTCAAAATCAATTAAAATCGCTTGGACTTTTTAAACTGCCCACTTGTTTGTTGTTCTCGCGAAAAATCGTTCGGATGGATTGGTTGGTAGTGTTTAATAGCAAATCCACAGTATAATTTTGATTTGTTTCGATTAGCATGTCATTAAATTGAGTTAATGCATTTCACCCACAACGTAAAAGGCTCATACAATAATTCAAAGATGGAGATTCGTTTTTATGATATTGTCAACCATTCTTTGAGGGAATATTTTCTTTTGCACTGAAAACTTTTTAAAATGGTCATTTAGATTCAAACATATTTCTAAAGTCACATGATTCCCCATGATTTGTTTTTTCTCAAATCCTTTCATCTTTTTGTTCTTGACGCTGACACTATCAATCACTGACAAAAATATAATATCACTATCAAAAAATATTTTTCTATTTTTGAAAACATTTTCAATCGCCTATTGGTTTCCTAGGGGGAAGAAGAGTAAAAGACTAGCTAAAAATATCTAAAACAGAAAAAAATCATCATAAAACATTTTATTGTTAGAAATCTAATAATAAAATAATATATTTTCACTCTTTTTTCACAAGATGTCCCAGTCCATTGTCCTCAATTTGCTTCGTGATTGCATTCAATCCAAGTTGTAGTCTGGATATATTTAAACTGTTCACTTTAGCTGCAAAGCATAATTGTTCTTTCAACTTAAATTTAATACAAAGAGATAACATATCTACCAAACATATCATCCCACTCAAATATTAGCAGACACTCCTTTGCAATTTTAGCTGCTATATTGGGAACTCTAGTCTTCATAATACTATTGTCATTTCCTTCAAGTTTCAATATGAACCCACTCATTTTTAACAATATAAGGTTTTTCTAACTTTAATCAATGTCAGCTGTTCAAATGTCTTTGTGGAACTTCGATATTAACTCTCCATCAAGTTTTTTATACCCAAACACAAGGCCAAAGAAAATCAGCTATGTAAGAGTTTAATGACTAAAGAGTGCCATAGTGCTATATCATTGCGCAACCAACACTCAAAACCACAGAAATCAGTTGTGTAAGAGTTAAGTGACTCAAGACTGCCTTAGGGAATACCCTTCATAGAGTTCGCTCAACCTCAAGAGTGCCTTAAAAAGACGCCAAGGAACATAGTCCCAGTAAATTATAAGGTCACACTCTACTTCCAAGCTACACTTATAAAACCTGAGAAAAATATTTCTAAAAAGGGGGCAATATCATATTGTTTTCCTTAGGGTACGAAGATTTGAAAAGAACCTTTATGCCTGAGAAATCACAGGTTTTATTGAAACATTATTGTTAATTTTGCTCAACTTGTGAATTTTGACTAGGCGAATGATGAGTCTTTGACCTTTCTCCTCCCCGTTGGACATTCTTAAACTCGTCACTTTCAGTGACGAGTTTCCTAAATGCTTGCAAATAAAAACTCCTTTTGAACTTACTTGATTCCATAACCCTACGTATTATCTTCAGAGGTCATTATCTCTGATTAAACAGTTTATACTCTTAATAATCTTCGTACGTTATATCTATTGGGACAATAAGCTGAACAGTTTCAAAATTCGTTTAACTCTTGGAAATTTACCAAGTAACACTTCCACAGAGTCATTTATTATTGAAGTAAATAAAGGATATTGGTTTTTGGTGGTTGTATGCAAATGAATTCTTATGGCTAATGAGAATTAGGTGAATATTGTACACCTAGATGGAAGGATAGTAACTTTTTGCTGATAATTATAGCATAAGAAAATATTTCATCGACGGAAAAAAACCGTTTAAGAGTAAATTCGTGATCCTTATGAACCTCAGGTGTCAATTTGGAGAGAGCTGAGGGTCATAGCTCCTTTTCTTCGATGGCCGTAACCACGGGAAGGAAGGGCATTGGGTTTGAATCCCCTCCCCCCCACAAAAAATTGTCCGACTCGTAAAAACTTAACATAAATGCAAAAAGACATATTTCTGAAGCGTTAAATATTTTTATAACCGCAACCCTCAAGCAAATATTATGGATACGGCCTTGGTTCAAAGTCAATATATTAAGTCTTAGCCCCTATCACAATTAAAAAGTACTGTGATCATTCATTCAAATGACCACACTACTAGTTATAGTACGAATATTATCATAGAGCACTATGTCTTATTTTCTTTTTCAGTCATATTTTTTATTTTATTTAATACTATTTTGTTCGTTTTCGAGCAAAGTGAAGACGTGATCTTTCCTTGCTTACAGTCAGGATCCTGCTCACTTCTTGCATTCAACCTGTCCACTACTTCTACTTGGCTTATTTTCGCTTTTGCTCGATTTTCTTTCAAAGTCAGAACTTAACTTGTATTTGCAGACATTCAGTACTTTACTCATTTTTCACGGAGTCAGTCAGCAGCTGCAATGTCGATAATTTCAAACCCAATCTAGCCTTAGCTGTTTATGCACTGAGTCTATGCACAGACTATTAGTAGCATAAGGTGTAATGGATTATGATAGCCCTATACCCCTAGCCACTTTCCAAAGCTTTCCAGACCGTCAAATGACGTAATAAGTTCGTTCTTACTCAGATAACGATATTCAGGTAGAAATTTAGATATTTAGAAATATTTTTAGACATTTTTAACACTAGATGTCTTCTATGGAATACAGCCAGTACCCCCTCCCTGGTGCCTTTCCGAGGACATTCTGGATAATGTTCACACAAAAAAAAATTACAAGGCAAATAATTTTTTATTTAAGAAGGAACTCTATTTAACTAATATACCTCCCAACTCATTTGTAATGAATGAACTAGGATTTAATGCTGGTAGAATCCAAGATAAATACATTATATCTACTTTAAAATTTTGATAATCCTTTTATATAATTATATTATTGTTTTTATTCCTTTTCAACGCAATTTGGTGTGTACAACCGCTAAATACGCGATTACTATCTTGACAAAATCCAAATAATCTCGATAATGGTAAGTACATACTAACTACATGACTTTCTTGTGCTTTATTATATCTTTTTAATAGGCCACTGTTAAATTCATTATTTTCTTTGTTTAATTGTTGGATTCTCACCTGCTTTTGCAGCAGCTTTAAAAGTACTCTCAAACTCACTTTTTTGTGTAAATGAACCAATTGTTTGCGTTTTATCTTTATACCAAAACATACTTGTGGCTGCACTTCTTGAATAATCAAAAGGCAATTCTAATAGATTTTTAACGGCTATTGATATACCAACTTAATCAATAGATTCAATTGCTTTACCATTTATGTTATATTCGGCATTTCTAAACAAGTTAAACCCATTATTTGTTAAAGAAGCCATATCTTCAGCACTCATATTCGACCCACCATCTCATGTTATTTTTATTTTTGCATGAAGATAGCTATCACCAGGAAGGATCCAAGATTCTAAATTTTTGTTATAGAGTTAAAATTAGATAATTCTTAAACATTAACATTTGTTCCTCTAATTTCTGTAAATTCATATTTTGTTGTTGAATCATTAACAATAGGCTTTTTAAATATTTGCCAATAAGGAATATTGTATATAAATAATAGACAGTATGATCACTGCTCAGTAATGTTTGGCTACTACAGCGTATAAAAGTTCCACCCATATACTCGTATAGGCTCGTCCATTGAACCGCTGATGGCAGATCCAATGAGAACCCTGGAGCATGTATTTTCGCAGAAGCTTTCTCAAGATGCCTTTGAAACCAACTCAAGACTTCGAAACCTACTTGTTATTTATAAAAACATCTAATAATAACATTGCAGTAATAATTACGGATCATTATATATGTATTGGAATAAATTAATTTAAAATTATATTCTTTAAAATCTAGTGTTACAAAGATGAAGCCAAGTTCCAAAACCAGAGAAATCTGACTTGTCTACCCATGAAAAAAATCTATTGTTGCTTATGTTTATACGTTCTTTGGAGCACTTGCATTTCGGTCCGGCTTTGTATTGTTTTTGAGCTAGGGAATGATCTACTACTACTACTACTAACAACTCATCGCAGCACCAAGCCACCTGAGGCCAACACAGCTACGCACGCTCCTCCTCCACCCCAATCTATTCAAAGCCTCCCTTTTTACACCCGCCCACGAAGTTCCCATTTCCTTTAAATCTTTCTTTATGACGTCCTCCCCAACCCAGACGGGGACGACCTGCTTTCCGTTTAGCCCTAGATGGTTGGCCGAAAAGAACAATCTTCGGCAATCTGTCATCCTTCATCCGAACAACATGCCCTAACCACCTCAACCTTTCTTTCATTATAGACCTAGAAAGTGGTATTGAACCACATTTTTCGTATAGCCTATTGTTTGAAATACGGTCAGTCAGCCGGGTACCCAGAACAATCCTTAAGCAATTTCTCTGGAAAACATCTAGCAAATCTTCATCCGCTTTTCGGAGCGTCCATGCTTCAGAGCCATATTTGACCACTGTCATCACTGTAGCTTCTAAGATTCTAATCTTGGTTTGCAGACTTATCTTCCTATTCTTCCAGACTTTTTTTAACTGTGAAAAAACACCCTGAGCCTTGGCTATTCTATTTTTAACATCTTCACTGCTCCCACCATCTTTACTAATAATACTACCAAGGTAAGTGAAACTGCCCACCTGATCAATCTTTTCATTACCCAACGTCACCTTTTCATCTTCACTTATTCCTAGCCTTAGTGACTTGGTCTTCCTAACATTAATTTTCAAACCAATACTAGCACCCTGAACTCGCAAAACCTCTAAAACTTCATTCATTTTGCTCACACTTTCATCTAGGATGCTTAAATCATCAGCATAATCCAAGTCCAGGAGACTTTTTCCTCCCCATTTGATTCCGTGGTCTCCCATTGCCTTTCCTGTGCTCCTTAAAACAAAGTCCATCAAAATAATCCATATAAAGGGGGATAGAACACAACCCTGCTTAACTCCTGATTTAATACAAAACCAGCTGCTAACCTCATTTCCTACCTTAACCGCAGCAGTGTTATTCTCGTACATAGCACTAATCACTTTAATGTATTTGTCTGGTATACCATACAAGGATAAAACCTTTACTAAAGCTCCTCTATCAACAGAATCGAACGCTTGCTCATAATCTATAAAACTAAGGACCAAAGGTGTTTGAAAACTTAGGCACTTCTCAATTATTAACCTAAGAGTGAAAATTTGGTCAACACATCCTCTACCTTTTCTAAAACCGCACTGCTCTTCTCTTAAAACTTTGTCTACGGCATCTCTCAGTCTAAAAAGTATCATATTACTAAGCAATTTGCTACCTACAGAGACCAGACTAATGCCTCGATAATTACCACACTCACTTTTATCACCTTTCTTATAAAGTGGCTTAATTAAGGTTTTCCTAAAATCATTAGGTACTTCCCCTTTTTCAAAAATCATATTCATAATCTCCAATAACTTATTTCTAACCTCAGAGCCACCATATTTAAGAAACTCATTTACTACCCTATCAGCACCTGGAGCCTTATTATTCTTTAATCCTTTTAGTACTGTTTCTAATTCCTCCTCACAAAACAAATCTTCCTTCACATCCAAGGTATCACAAACTTTTTCATTTTCCTCTATATTTTTTCCTGCAACTCTATCTCGGTTAAGCAAATTCTCAAAATGTTCGGCCCATCTCGCTTTAGCTTTTGTCTTATCGCTAATTGCCACCCCATTCCTATCTTTAACTGGGACAAGTCCGGATTGACTACTACCTCTCAATTTGTTAACGTGCCAGTACAATATTTTACTATTATGCCGTCTAGCTGCATCTTCTAAATCCTCGGCAATTTTATCCATGGCCTCCACTTCACACCTCCTTAGTTCATATTTCAATGCTTTCTCCACTTTCTTTACATTTCTTTTGTTTTCATATGATCTATCACTCAGATAATTCTTGTACAAGTCCTTTCTCCTTTCTATTAAACTTAAAGCTTTTTCACTAATATTCTTAGCTGCAGTTCTAGCTTTCTTCCCTAATACACCTTCAGCAACTTCACAAATTATTTTTCTAAAATTATTCCAACCATCTTCCACATTATCAAATTTTAAGCTCTCAAGTTTAGTATTCAACTGTTCCTGGAAAGTTTCTCTCAAATTCTCATCCTGGAGTCTACTAACATCATAACTTCCCGGGAGGTAATTACCCTTCCGATATTTCAGCTTTAAATTAACCCTTGACACTACTAGATGGTGATCTTTACTTTTAACATCAATAACAGCACTCCTATATACCCTAGTATCTTGTATTGATCCTGCCAGTCTTCGATTTACTATAACATAATCAATAAGGTTTGCTGTCTTACCATCACGTGAATACCATGTTAGCTTATGAGCCATTTTATGACCAAACACCGTATTGGTTATAACTAGATTGTTATACCTACAAAATTGCAAAAGTCTGTATCCATTACTGTTTTCTTTTCCTACACCAAATTTACCTAAGCTGGGATACCATCTATCCATATTTCTACCAACCTGGGCGTTAAAATCTCCCAGCAATAACATCATATTTCTACCTGGGACCTTGTCTATTTGCTCCTGTAACTGTAAGTAAAATTCATCTGAGTCACTAGTATCTCCATCAGTCGGTTCTACAGGGGCGTATACTACTATAACTGATACCTTGAACTTTCTAGTCATAAAATGAGCAATTAGTATTCTATTATTAATACCTTCCCAGCCTAAACAAGACTTAGCAGCTTCCTTATTCATCATGAGCCCTACTCCCTGTCTATGTAACCCATCCTTCCTGCCTGAGTAAACAAATTCTATATCACCTAATTTCATGCTTCCTACCCCTGGGATATGAGTTTCTGAAACTCCTAATAGATCCAGTTCGAATCGTCTGAATTCGTCAGTCAAAATGTCGATACGATAGTCATTTTTTAATGTCGTAACATTCCAAGTTCCAATTTTCATGTTCTTTAAATCATTGAAATTTTTTTCGCCTCAGGAAAAGCAATGATCCCGGATACCAGTGCAGGACGGGGATCACATATCTTCTCAAGTCTACACCGAAGTGCTTAAGCCGGCTTAGAACCGGACAGCAAGAAGTCCCTGGGACCTCCATGAATGGAGGCTTTGTGCAATCCTGGGCCCATCTTGGTCACAACATGGTTTTCAGCGCTTGGCGATGCTCTTCTATCAACAAGAGTCGAAATCCTGCACAGACAATCTCAAGCCTATTACCTCCGACTCATTATATATTCATGCCTACAAATATTATGCTACTACGGGGAGGCAACCCGTAATAGATAAATTAGCTAGGAAGAGGTTTTTCAGCCCAAAGACGCCCATCAAAACATACCAATCCCAGAAGAATTGTCCATTAGTCAGAATCCCGTGCGAATGCTGTGTCGTTTACTAGGCTATAATTTCCTCGAGGGGCGCCACTCCTCAAGTGGGAATAGAGTTGACCGCAAGGTCCCCAGTCTTGCAGGTACCCCGAAAAGGTCGAGGCAGCCCTTTGCAGAGGCCGTTGTCCATAGATCTGGATCTTACGCCCTGCCACAGTTGTCCTCCTATAGAGGATCCTCCCGCGATGGTGTTCTGCATCACCATGCAATTTAACCCATTGCTGGGAGAAGGTTTGCAACTCATGGAACTTGTGGATAAACAAGTGGGCCCTTTTGAGTGTACATTTGAGGGGCCTTCTTCCTCCTCCGCCTGTATTTATGACCCCGGGCAAGGGTGCCCCAGATTCTATTATGGACCCCCAGGGACAAGGTCCCCCCTTGGTCCATGCCTCCTATGGAGGTACCCTACATATCTGTAGAGTGTTCCCCTATCGCCACCTGGGGACATGCTGAATGGCCTGGGGGAGGCCAGATAAACGGATCACTTTTGTTTTGCAAAGGCAATAACTCAGTGACATATTTAACCTACTACTTATAAATATACATAACTCACTGACTAGGCCTATATTAGTTATATACAGAAATATATAACTCAGTGACACATTAAACCTACTACTTATAAATATGTGTAACTCACAGACTAGGCCTATATATGTTATATACAGAAATATATAACTGAGTGACATATTTAGCCTACTACTTATAAATATGTGTAACTGACTGACTAGGCATATAAGTTATATACAGAAATATATAACTCAGTGACATATTTAGCCTACTACTTAAAATATGTGTAACTCACTGACTAGGCCTATATAAGTTATATACAGAAATATATAACTCAGTGACAAATTTAGCCTACTACTTATAAATATGTGTAACTCACTGACTAGGCCTATCTAAGTTATATACAGAAATATATAACTGAGTGACATATTTAGCCTACTACTTATAAATATGTGTAACTCACTGACTAGGCCTATATAAGTTATATACAGAAATATATAACTGAGTGACATATTTATCCTACTGCTTATAAATATGTGTAACTCAATGACTAGGCATACAAGTTATATACATAAATATATAACTCAGTGACATATTTAACCTACTACTTATAAATATGTGTAACTCACTGACTAGGCCTATTTAAGTTATATACAGAAATATATAACTGAGTGACAAATTTAGCCTACTACTTAAAATATGTATAACTCACTGACTAGGCCTATATAAGTTATATACAAAAATATATAACTGAGTGACATATTTAGCCTACTGCTTATAAATATGTGTAACTCACAGACTAGGCATATAAGTTATATACAGAAATATATAACTCAGTGACATATTTAACCTACTACTTATAAATATGTGTAACTCACTGACTAGGCCTATCTAAGTTATATACAGAAATATATAACTGAGTGACATATTTAGCCTACTACTTAAAATATGTGTAACTCACTGACTAGGCCTATATAAGTTATATACAGAAATATATAACTGAGTGACATATTTAGCCTACTGCTTATAAATATGTGTAACTCACTGACTAGGCATATAAGTTATATACAGAAATATATAACTCAGTGACATATTTAACCTACTACTTATAAATATGTGTAACTCACTGACTAGGCCTATCTAAGTTATATCAGGATTCTTACTATCTTGAGAAGTAAAAGAGTTATCACGACAAAACACTACTGAAATAATCCAACTCTTGCATTTCAATGAAAGAAATTCAAAATGAACCCTGAAAAATCAAGAGAATGCAACTGTGACAAGGTAAACCACAACAAGACACTACTGAAATATTCCAAATCTTGCACTTCAATGAAAGAAATTCAAAATGAACTTTGAAAAATCAAGAGAATGTAACTGTGATATGGTAAACCACGACAAAACACTACTGAAACCTCCCAATCGTACTGTCTATTATATATATACAGTGATAAGGAGCAACAACCTCATTAACCTCCACTAATATTGAAAAGAAATTTATTAAATTATATTTCATTTTAAAATGTTGAACCCCTTGCCTCTAATAAACGCATTTCAGAGATCTCGACCTCTTCTATTTAAATACCTTATATTATTTCCAATAGCTTCTTTTATCGATTTTCATTTTTAAATACATCATGTAATACTTTTATATTTAAATCGATGAATTCTTTCACATATTCAATACCTCTATTTCTTACTAACTCTAATCAAGGTTTAATATTATTAGTATACACTGACAAAGCTTATCTTTTACATTTTTCAAGGAAGTCATGAATAATTTCGAGTTATCTATATTCTTAAAGATACCACCAATACCGCTACCTTTATTAGCTACTGGAATTAAAAATGAAAACATTAAATGATTCCTAGAGTAAACCCCTCCCTTACACCCTACCGACATGAATGATCACACTACAACCGATTTTACCTATCTATTTACAGTGCGAATATTATCCTAAAGAGCACTAAGTTTTATTTTCTTTTTCTGTTATTTGTTTATATTTTATTTAATATTATTTTGTTCGTTTTCGATCAGAGTCAAGACTTAGATCTTTCTTTGCTTACAGTAAGGATCGACACTCACTTCTTGGAATGAGCCTGTTCACTGCTTCTGCTTAGCTTATTTTCGCCTTAAGTTATGAATTATCATGTATTTTCAACACGTCACCAAAGCTCGGTATCTTTGACTTGGGTCGATTTTGTGCGAAGTCAGAGCCTAGCTTGCATTTGCAGGCATTCAGTACTTTACTAATTTTTCACCAAGTCAGTCTGCAGCTGCAATGTCGATAATTTTGAACCTAATCTAGCCATAGCTGTTTATGCACTGAGTCTATGCACAGAGTATTAGTAGCAAAAGATGTAATGGATCATGATAGCCCTATACCCCTAACCACTTTCCAAAGCCTTCCAGACCCTCAAATGATGTAATAATTTGATTTTTCAATTAAAAAACGATGTTTAGGTAGAAATATAGATATTTAGAATTATTTTAAGAAATTTTTAGTACTAGATGTTTTCTATGAAATACAGCCAGTGCCCCCTCCCTTGGGTCTTTGCAAGAACATTCAGGATAATGTCCACACACAAAAATTACAAGGTAAATAATCCCCCCCCCTGAAAAAAATCTCTGACGGAAAAAGTTCTTTTATTAAAAAAAAATTCACATTTAAACACGCAATAGTAAAAAAGAATACCATCACACTAATTTAAAATGCACTTTGTAAAGATTAAATTGTCAATCCACATTCATTTATTTTTTGAGTAGTCTTGGTTAATACAGGGATTTTTGTTTCTTTTTTTCAATATTCTGAGAAATAGGAACACACGGCTCGAAAAAATGATTGTTTTCAGTAAGGTGGAAACTTTGTTCTGGTCTTTACGAGGCAAGGAGGGCGTCAGCCCTACAGTAGCATAGAAAATACAGGATCAGGATCACATCATTAATCAATCCAATTTTCGACCTTTTCAATTGAATCTACACCATTTTAAGTGAAAATTTCCGACATTTTTACAAATTCCCATGAGCTTTAAGATCAAAATAGGTCTTGTGGAGTAAGAAATTTCGATGTAATTAAAAGAAATATAGTTCATTTATATTCCATTTTTCTTATACTACTGATAAAATGTGATAATTTAATATGACTTAATACAAAAATTAGCTGCTGTAGAATCGTTTTGGTGCAGAAATTATAGCTCGTTCACCTTTAAAATTAATAGTAATAACGAATTTATTTCCATATTTAGTTATTACACATTTCATTGCTTTAATTGTGTATTCCGTTCCAATGTCTAAGTCTTATTTCCTAATAGTTCGCTTGTATTTATTTTCTAATTCATTCCTCTTAAAAGTTTCTTCATTTATTAGATGATGATTTTATTAGATGAATTTTCTGAATCGGAAATAATTTATGGATTAACATGTAAGTTATGATCAATGACATCCATGTTTGCTTTTATTTCTGAACATATAATGCAGTAAATGTTCTATGGATTATCAGCCTTATTATCTAACATAAGTTAAAAATCTATATCAGCAGTTGATCCAGGGCGTAAATATTAGATTCATGTTTTGAATCATCAAAACAAAATAATAGATATGATATTTTAAGTTCCTTATAGTTAACAATAGTTTCATTATCAACGTATCTATGTTTGTATCCTAAATGTAAAAATCTTTGATAAGCGTCAGAGTATTCCTCATTATTCTTAATAAAAATAACATTTTAGATCTTCGTTTGGACATTTATATTCATTCACTCTCACTTCAAATCTATTCATGTTCATATCATCAAATACCACTTTATTTTGTGAGGCATAATCATCTTTTTCTGTTTTCTGTAGAACTTAAACAATTTTAGTTGGGTTATATCTTTCAGAAACCACTCTGTATGTCAATTCTTTGTCATTTTTATTGTCACTTTTATAAGTAATACCCGCATCCCATCTTAATTCAAATGAACTCTTTTTAACTAATTTATCTTCCAAATCATTTCTAATGAATAAACTAGGATTTAATGTTGGTAGAATCCAAGATAAATGCATTATACTTACTTTTAAGTTTTGAGAACCTTTTTTTTATAATCATATTATTGTCATTATTCCTTTTCAACGCAGTTTGATGTGTAACACCTCTAAATACGCGATTAATATTTTGACAAACTTCAAATAATCTCGATAATGGTAACTACATACTAACTACATGACTTTCTTTTGTTTTATTGTATCTTTTTATTTGACCACTATTAAATTCATCATTTTCTTTTTCTTCATTGTTGGATTCTCACCTTTTTTTGTAGCAGCTTTAAAAATACTTCAAAACTCACCTTCTTGCGTAAATGAACCAATTTTTTGCGTTTTATTTTTATACCAGAACATGTTTGTGGCTACATTTCTTGAATAATCATCGAATAATTCTAATAGATTTTTTAACGGTTGTTGATATACCAACACAATCAATAGGTTTAATTGCTTTACCATTAATGATATATTTAGTATTTCTAAACAAACTAAACCCATTATTTGTTAAAGTAGCCATATCTTCAGCGCTTATATTCAACCCATCATCTCATATTATTTTTAATTTTCCATGAGGATAGCTATCACCAGGCTATCACTCATCTTTTGTATATTTCAAGGAAGTGTTCAATAATTCCGAGTTTGTTATATTCTTAAAGAAACTACCGATACAACTACTGTATTGTCTTGTGTATAGCAATAATTTTATTGAACAACATTTATTGTAGTAAAAAATGTTTAATAAATTTTCACACATTCGTTTATAAGTGAAAAAATGAATTAAAACTAACTTTCTAAACATTAAACTTTTTTTCAATTTTATTAAACTTGCTTTAAATCTAAAACAACCAACATTATCACCATTCAAATCGATTTGTCTACCTAGTTGATCTGTAGTCGACATTTTCAAAGAATGTCAAACTCTTTTGGATTTATTAAGAGATATTGCTTTTCTTTAGTGATTTCTACGATCAAGCAACCTGGTTCGGTATTCGGTGCAAATGTCCATATTAGATCAGATTGAACTTTATTAACGATAGAACTATAAATTAATGAACAATGGACTTGGATTTTATTTACATTCCTTTTAATAGTCGGAGCTTTTGTCCCTACTTTAGTTTTATATGACACCATTTGCAAAACCTAAAATAATTTAAATCACTATGAAATTTAAATTCATAATTTTTTTCAATAATATAACGAATCTCATTCTTGCAAGATTAGATGAAACGGTTATTCGGCAATTTTCTCTAAAAGCATTAAAGTAATGAAACACTCGTCATTATACGCACCATTGGGTATCGACAACATTTATAAAATGGTTCATCTTTATTTTGTCTAAACTCAAATGTATTGATTTTAAATTTATTACTAATATTATGCCATGAATACCATAAAGTACACTGTTTTAAGACAATTTCATAACCATAATTGCGATCTGATCGGATCACTTGTATAAGATTGTTCAATTTCACGTTTATTACCTTCAATACTAATCGAACCCCTTTAATAGAATACTTGTTTAACAACAAAATTTTTTTATAAAAATAATTTTTTTTTTAATTAGATTTTAAGATAATGTCGATAATTCTATCATATTCATTTTTCTTTAATATTTTATTTTATAATAAGGAATCTAACAAACTTACATCCTAATGTCTAAACTTATCTGATGTCTTTCCAGAATCTCTACAGCCTATTAGACTGTATAATCGTTCAATCATATTATTTGCTTTTAAAAACAATCCAGTTCCTACTTGTGGTATTTCTATGTCCATTTTATGGATTTCAGCAACCTTTAACAATCTCTACCTATAATGTTTTACAAAATCAAGTAGTTTTATATATTCATGTATTCCATGTCATTCCAACCATTCATGTTTTCATGTTATCATTCATGTTTTCCAACCATATTTTTGATTCAATTCACCGGATTTCTTTATAGCGTCTTGATGGAATTGCGGGATGTTCTAGGTACTAATTAGACAATTCAAAAGAAGTTGGTTCTTAGGATAATAATTTACATCGTCTTCATTTATTTGTTTCAGCAGTTTAGTGTCAGGATTTAAATTAAGATCATATACTTTCGCCGATTTATCAGGATTTTTTATTTTTAGTATTTTTAATGGTTCAATACTCTGACGTTGTGAAGGTGCTGGTAATGGTTGAATACCCTCAAGTTGCGATGATGGGGCTGGCAGAGCGTTTCTTAACTTTTGATCTAATCTTACAAATCGCTTTTCAAACTATCATCATTTTCTTTTATTTTTTCAATAACTGGAGCATTTAACTCTTCAGCATATTTATGAAATCCTTCTTGTATTAACTCATTCTGTCTAACCTTTTGTATTGGTATTTCCCTGTTTTTAACTATTTGTGTTAATAACTTTTTGAATTCCTGAACATCCATTTATATACATAAAATTATATTTAAGAAAAAATTATTATTGTACAATAGCTTTTGCCATCACTTTTTCATAAGAAGCACCAATAATTAACTCACCCGAGTTATCGGATAGTTTATACGTAATAGAAATTGTCTGTTTAACAGTGCCAATTTGAAATATATCCGTTGCATAGTTTGGAAGATAGCCTTTATCAAAAACACTCTTTTTCTTATTAATTCTAACTAAATCACCATTATTAAATTTATGTTTCGTTGTTTGAGGTTCTATGTCTGGAAACAGATTTTTATACATCTTGTTTTCATTTCCTTTTCTACTACCTTCTATTTGTTTCATTTTGATAGATCTATGATATGAATTATTATAATTGTCAACGAATTACGGTAATACATCCAACGGTTACTATTGTTGTAATTAAAATATTTCCATAATTTTTTTAAAAAGTACTATTAAATTGGTCCACTATTTGAGCTTTCAACTCACTTACACATGAAAACCAATGAATTTCTTGACTTTTTAAAATTACTTAAACGTTTTTTATAACAACTTTTTTACCTTTATCTGTTTGTAACTTTTCAGGTTTTCTATTTTTAAATAATTCCGTAAAAGCATTATTAATTTCCTTATCTATTTTATTTTTAAAGGAAAACACCAAGCATATTTATCAAATCAATCATTCACTAAAAGAATGTAATTGAACTTATTATTTTCCTTTTTATACTGTTGTATATCAACTAAGTCGTCATGCCACTGTTCATCAATACCATGTATATAACCTCGTCTTCATTCAAGTGTTTGATTAGAGGTGTGGTGTAAAGAATAAAAATTTTGTTTTTGCAATAATTCTTTTATTTTAGCTTTTGTTACAGTATAACAATTTTCTCTTAATTCTGTGTGTAATTCATCAATCCCCGAAAAATTAGAGTAATATAATTCTAAAATCTTGTTTTCTAAAAGCTTATCTTCAATTTGCCTGCACCCAGCTTTTTGCTTTACCCTGGTTTTTTGTTCACTGCTTCCTTTTTAAAAAACAATTTTTCTTGCATTTTTAATCATAGATACATCATTTCTTTTTGAAACTGTTCGAGTCATTGAAGTAGTAGCAATGAACTTTTTACATCGCATATAATAAATCTTATTTTGTAAATTCATTTCCATTTATAAGAGACTGAAATTATTAGATTAATTTTCTAAATAATAAATATCACTAAAAAGAAAACAATGGAATTCCTCTGGCCTAACTATTTTTAAGATTAGGAAATTTATTAAATAATTTCTGCTCTTAATAAATGGCTGACATTACAGAAGTAATTAAAATTTGTTTACAACGAAAATCCAAATTCGACAAGATAAAAAATAAACTATCGAGTTACACAATTCATGAATTACGCACAGCAGCGAAACTATTTGGTATAAAAGCTGTTGATAGAAAAGAAGAATTGTTCAATAAAATAAATAATCCTTTTAGTAATAAAATATTACTAGAAGATAATTTAATTGAGTTAGGGTATAAAATAAAGCGTCGAAATGATAAGAAACCCTATATATTTAAAATTATTCCAGAGTTAAAAATGGGCTACAAAATGAAATAAAAGAAAAAAACAAAATTATTTCAGATTTAGGAAATCAATTTAACACTGAAAAATAAAGATATTATTGAACTCATAAATTTTTTTAAATCATAAAAAATTCTAACTGCTTGAATTCATGACGAAGTGAAGAATAAAGTCAAAAGTTATTTCAATACACAGGTTGAGATTAACAAGAAAGTGAACGAGGAAACTGAACAACTCATTAGATATTTAAGTGGTAGAGATAAGGTAAAAAAGATCGGAACATAGTCATTTAAATTTATTTTTAAATAAGAAAAAAACAAGAGAGGTTCAAGATATTCTCGAATATTTTTTTTTTATAAGAAGAACACGATAATAACCCAAGTATTCAATGGATTAGAGAAAGCCATCTACATAGTAATCAGAGGATGTAACCAGAATCAGTCAGTGAATACAGATAATCAGTAATCAGATGGTTTTTTCTCCATAGAGAAAAATCCATATAGAGAGAAAGCCATCTAAATAGTAATCAGAGGAATAAACATACATTAGTCATTGAGAATACACCCAGATCAGGCTTACAATTTGAAAGAGTCGATGGAATTGATTGTCAAATGACAAGAATATGTGGGAGGTACTTAAAAGGAATTTCCTGAATTTGTTAAAAATGAAAAAGCTTGCATTTATATAAGAAATAATTACAATAAATGCTTTCTTTATTCAATTCTCGCTTGTATTCATCAAGCTAAAAATCTTGTAGACAGACTATCCAACAATGAAAAATATGAAAATGAACTAACTTTAAAGGCATTACTAATTCAGTCTCAATCAGTCTTGATTGAGAGTTCTTTGTGTTAACACCTTGTTTCTGGATATTAACCTTTTAATAACCCAAGTACAGGTTTCAACCTGTGCCATTCCCTACAGAGATTTTTAATCGGCTTATTTTATTTACTTGCTATTGACATTTTTGCTGCTTGAATTAAAATTCCCTTGGGGTTTTAGTGACTTAGTAAGTACTGAGATTCAGACAGAACAATTTAATTACCTTAGAGGATTGTACTATTTTTACATAGCAGCGATACTGATAACATATATTAGGCAATAAGCAGAAGAGGGGAGGGTTCCTGCCGCAAGCGCCGTATATACCTGCCGGTATTTAGTTACCCTTAAATTGCGGGGAATTGGTGAGCGGGTCCCGACGCTTCCCTTGTTCCTAGTATTGTGCGACTCAGTGGACTTCGGCTGTTTTTGTGTGAAAGTGATGACTGAAAAGCTGGTACTTAACCCAGTTCTGAACTTTTTCAGCAGATCACTCACTGAAGGTTTGAAATTCGATCAGATTGTGAAAAGCGCAGTAAACTATTTCGAACATGATACAATCATACAAGCTAAAAAGACCCTTCACAGCGAGTTGGACATTCAAAGCCGGATGGTTTCATATGCCAAAGATGAGGAAAACATGACTGATATGTGCTAGTCGCTAGTCTCTGCAGCAAAGCAAAATGTCCCGACCCCTAAATTTGTGATATATAGTCCGTGTGAAGTACCTGCCATCAGTGAGGCAGTTCACGCTACAGTGGTGTCCAAAGTAAACGAACTCTCCAGAAAATTGGATGGATTTATGCTAAATACTAGCCGTTATACAGTCACACTGCCAGATAAATCTCAATCGTCCCAAACCGCACCCCCGAGGCTGCTTTACTCTGTGATACTAAAAGACCCTCTAAAGAACTTAAAATGCCCAAGCGAACGCAAAGCATTTATTGACAAACTGTGCCCATGTCCAGACGGCGATATAACCGAGTCACGCCGCTCCAATACCAAGTGGAAACTCGTGGTTCTTCCAAGCAAACCGCGAGCCAGATAGTGGATGCAGCTAAACGTGCGAAACCATCCCTCAACATCTCCCTCAAGGAACCTGCTTTTTTAGCTACAATCAAGCGAGTGCCAGAGGATCTAGACGAACAGTTTCTTAAACAGCTAATCCCCAAGTGTAATAAAACCCTACAGTGTGGCAAGTCTCGAACATTTAAAGTCTACTTTCCGACACGAAATGACCTCGATACCTTTCTCAAAGTTTCAGTGAAAATCAAATATGAACGCCTCCCAGCTGAACAGTTCGTGTTCTTACCTCGGCACTGCTTTAACTGCCACGCAATCGGTCACCTAGCAGCAGATTGTAAGAACGGTTCATTATGTTCCAAATACGGCTCCGCCGATCATGAATCTACGTCCGATACACCGTGTCAGAAGGCAGCCTTTTGCGTTGGTTGCAAGAAGCAGGGTCATACTTGCTATAGTGTGAAGTGCCCAAAAAACCGTAAACCCTCGAACTAATGACCTCGTCACTAACTCTTTTATCGTGGAATATAAACGGATCTTTTATCAATAAATTTCCGGTTCTGGAAAGCCTCCGTTCTGAGTTTTGTGTGATTTGTCTCCAGGAACATTTTGTTCCTAAACATGGTCTGAACATACTTGAGCTTAAGGATATGAAAACTTATTGTGTACCCGCTAGACAGCTGAACAATAGAGGCCGACCCTCGGGTGGACTTATTACGTTTGTGAAATCAGCTGTCCGTTCTAGTATCTTCGAAGCAAATGATTATTATCTAGCTGTGAGAGTGGATTGTTCTGTGTGCATCTTCCCACAGACTACAATAATGACCAGTCTGGGCGTAAATTTGCGCTATCTTGTGAAAAACTAGGTTCATGTAAAGACAAAATTCATCTCCCATATTTTGCTCTCTTGGTATGCCATCTTCTGGTCACCAAACCACACCTCTTGCTCCTTCAGCACATCGATACCGTCGTAACTGGTCAAAAATTGATCAAGCCTTATTCATCGAGTCGGTAGATTCAGTCCTGAATAAAATCAGCGTCCCATTTCATCTCCTTCAGAAGTCACTCCAGTTACCTCAAAAAGAGGTTTCGATTTGTCTAGATATATATTGCGCAGAAATCTGCCATGCTCTCCGCTTCGCAGAAAAACAAGCTGTTCCTTTGCAACGAATTCGTAAAGAAATCATTCCCGGGTGGTCGTCAAATCCTGATCTCGTCATTTCGTGTAGTCAAGCAAAATTTTGGTTTTCAGTATGGAAAAAGTGTGGACTTCCTAATGTGGGTCTTATGAACAGCATACGGATTTTCACGAAGCGAAAGTTTTCTAAGGCCCTGGCTCGGCATCGGAAAAATCTAGTCAATCAGTATTCTGCCCGTACAAAACAAGATAGAAATATGATCTTCAGGTTTGTTTCTCGTTCTGCAAAAAAATCTTCTTCACCATCTCCAGCCGACATCCCTGAAGATGAATGGTATGCCCATTACGAATCGGAGTTCTCAGCTCCTGACCCCTCCATCAAACAACCTTACGAGGCTGCCTTGGATCATTTTCTATCTTCTCCTCCCGAAGAAGATTTTATCGTCAGTACCCGCTCTATTGAACATGCCATCTGTAGACTCAAATGGAAAGGCTCATTAGGCATTGACGAAGTCAGTGCGATCTACTTGAAACACGGAGGTAAACTTCTCACGGCACATCTCTCTCTGCTTATGCAGATAATTTTATCTCAAGGGAGTGTTCCTGCCTCTTTTTGTATCGGAAATCTGACTCCCATTTCTAAAAAGAGAAAATCTGGAACTCAATGTACAGCATTCCGTCCGATAACTGTAGCTACGTCACTGTGCAAACTCTTCGGGTTAATGTTTATACAGGAACTCGAAAAAGTATGCTACACTCCTCCGCATCAGTTCGGCTTCAAGAAAGGAACTGGATTTGTTGATGCCTTAACAGTCGTTGCTAATGTTTTGATAGATGCCGAATCTTCTGGAGAGAGCCTTTCTTTGGCAGGACACGACATTAGAGGTGCATTCGACTCTTTAATCCATACTGCGATGCTTTTGAAGGCCGGTAAACGTGGGTTGAATCTAGCTGTCATTCGTTCTCTCAGGAATCTGTATTCTAGATTACGGATCCGACTGAAGCTACCTCCTGACAAGGGTTTGACCCCCATTCTGCACACCCAACTAGTTCCAGTCAAGAAAAGAGCGTGTCAAGGAGCAGTCACTTCTCCCGACATTTTCAATAACTGTTTCCTTGATGCACAAGATCAATATCCATCTTCGCTGATTCTGTCATCTGCTAACTTGTCTTTGGTATGTTACGTGGACGACGTCCTGAATCTTAGCCAAACCCTTCAGTGGCCAATTGATATCTTCGAAATCCTTGAAGCCGAATATCTTAAATTTGGCCTTAAGTTCAACTCTTCAAAATCGGAAATCGTCCTATTCAATTGGAAAACTGATTTTTGTGTCCCTACCATTGCCTTTGTTTCTAGCTCTGTCCAGCCAGTGGATCATCTCATTTTTTAGGTTTACCCATAGGTTCGTCTATCCGTCACACCCAAAAACTTCTCCTCGAACAGCTTAAACGACGAATTTCAGCGTCTTACGCTTCAGTTTTATCGTACAAACTCCGATTCAACCGGCTGCTTCTAGCAAGCTTATATATCACCATCGCTCTTCCTCATGTTTTATATGTCACGCCCTTCTGGAAACTTCTCGCTAAAACTGACCGGAATATAATTAGAGCGATGTATTTTCGTTTTGCGAAGTATTTGCTTCGTCTACCTCCGTGGTATAGGAATTCGCAAGTAATTGAAAATTTTAAAGTCGCAGACCCTGACGTCACCGTCGCTAGACGAAAAGCGAAGCATAATAGAAAAATAATCCGAAATCTACACGAATGGTCCCATCTGCTAAATCAGTGATTCATTTTCTTTGTTGGTTCAGTTTGGTATAGTATATGTCTTCTTTTTTCTTTTTTCTTTTAAGTGCTCCGTCTTGTTGTGTTTATTTGACGGGTTTTTCAATAAATAAATAAATGAATTTTTCAATGGATATTGAAGATATTTATAAATTTGAAAACAAATATAATATTAAAATTTGTTATTTGAAATAAGTGAAAATAAAGTAATAGAGCTCATGGTCAATTGAAAAACTGCTACATTTGTGATTAATCTACTGTTTTTAATAATAATTAAATTTTAATTAAAAATTTAAACAAACTAGTTGCATCCCAAATATAAGAAAACGAAATGTAAAATTCATCTATGTACATTCTGTCGAAGACACTTTAACGAAAAAGAAAAATTGGAAGAGCATGATAAAAAAGAAACTTGTGAAGATCCTGATCACTGTGCCAAAACCAGGATCTAAAATTTAATTTAAAAATATAACTAAACAAATAAAAGTACCCTATTGTAATATTGCTGATTTTTAATCGTAGAATGAATAATTTAGTCAAAAGAAAGGTAAAAAGACAACTAAAGTAGCAGAGCAAGAGCCATTTGCTTATGAATTCTAAGTATGTTGTTCTTTTGACTCACCACAAAGTAAATATTACTAATGCTTTGTTAAGGATTCTAGCGGGCATTTTGTAACTACTATAACTTAATTTTCAGAACATTTGTAACTATCCAAACTTGATCCCCGTAAGGCCACCTGACCGAAAGAGGTACCACCAGCTATACTCATCCATTGCACCAGGGAACTCTGTGTACCCCTTGCGGCAATTTATGACCAGTGCTTAGTTGAGGGTACCTTCCCCAACTGCTTCAAAAAAACGTATATAGTGCCAATCCCAAAGGTAGCACTATTCTTGCTAGCTTCTTGAGTGACAGACTTCAGTATGTTCAACTCTCCCTCGATATCTTTGCTGAGTTTCTCAGGATTACCTGTGGTGCCCCACATGGTACTATCCTGGGCCCAGTCGCTCTCGCTATAGCCGTACATGAGCTACTAAAGAAAAAGCCAAACAGGGCAAAGTTTGATGATGACCTCTCCTGGCCTCTCTTGCGTCTAATTAGCCTCAACCAAAGACGAGCTTAAGCTAGCCTTTGATGAAATGAAAATGATAGCTCAGGAGGCTAGGATGGATATCAGTAAGGAAAAAAGTGTTGTCATGAGAGCGAACTTTCTCAAGAAACACATAGGCAACATTGAAAAAGAAGTTGAGCTCAAATCAGTATATTCAAAGTTCTTGGAATATTATTGACAGAAACCTGAAGTGGGATTCCCAAGTTAACAAGATTATAAGCAAAGGAGCAGGACTACTGATATCGTTTGTGAACCTGTAGCGTTTTTTTTTTACCACCCTGGCTCTTACAAACATCCTAAAAACATACATCTCACCTGCTCCGGAATACGGTTTTCAAGTCTGGCATCCGGGTTTAACAAAAGAACAGGAAAAGAAAATAGAGATCATGCAGAAACCGGCTTGCCACATCATCCTCGGCCAAGCCTAAAGTTCATACGAGGAGAGTCTCCAGAGGCTTGGTGTCAAAACCCTATTCCAACGCACAAACGAATAATTCATAAGGTTCAGCCGCCAATGCCCTTTTTCACAACGGCATAGAAGCTTCTTACCGGATTTCTTAGATCCGAGAATTGACGGTCCTGCGACAAGGATCAAAGCTGCTGTTAAAGTTGTCTTGAAACAACCAGCACTGAATTCAAGTCCACGCTACTTATCTTCATGTTTGCAATATTTTGTCAAATCGATTAATAATTGTGCATAGTTAATTTTTTTAGTGCTTTAGCTTGATGTTGATAATTGTTGACAAGGCCACTGCTATTTTTATAAAAATACGACGCAGTAAATAAATTGACTGATTGATTGAATAATAATAATCAAACAGTTCGTGGTAATGAACTGTAAGTAAGGAGCGACCCGGCTCAATGGTAACCGGAACTCTAAAAAACGGAATTTTGATACAAATAGATACATCAAAAGAATCAAACTTTGATTCTGATTTCAAATATATAAGTTTCATCAAGTTTAATCATACCCATCAAAAGTTACGCGCCTGAGAATATTTGGCTGAAAAATACGGCGCAGTAAATAAATTGACTGATTGATTGAATAATAATAATCAAACAGTTCGTGGTAACGAACTGTAAGTAAGGAGCGACCCGGCTCAACGGTAACCGGAACTCTAAAAAACGGAATTTTGATACCAATAGATACATCAAAAGAATCAAACTTTAATTCTGATTTCAAATATATAAGTTTCATCAAGTTTAATCTTACCCATCAAAAGTTAAGCGCCTGAGAATATTTGGCTGATTTTCGAAAAAAGAGGGAAAGACCCCTAAAAGTTATAGAAACTTAATGAAAATCACACCATCATATTCAGCGTATTTGAGAACCCTACTGTAGAGGTTTCAAGCTCCTATCTACAAAAACGTGGAATTTTCCATTTTTTGCCAGAAGAAAGATCACGGATGCGTGTTTATTTGTTTTTTTTGTTTTTTTCCCCAGGGGTGATCGTATCGACCCAGTGGTCCTAGAATATCGTAGGAAGGCTCATTGGAACGGAAATTAAAAGTTCCAGTGCTCTTTTTAAGTTACCAAAAAATGGAGGGCAACTAGGCCCCCTCCCACGCTCATTTTTTTTCTCAAAGTCACCCAAATAAAATTTTGAGATAGCCATTTTTTTCAGCATAGTCGAAAATCTAATAAATATGTCTTTTAGGATGACTTAATACCCCACAGTTCCCAGGGGAAGGGCTGCAAGTTATGAGCTTGGCCCATTGCTTACATATTGTATTGGTTATTGGGAAGTATACAGACATTTTCAGGAAGAATTTTTTTCTGGTGGGGGGGGGGGGGGGGCTGGAGGAGGGGGTTACTCGGGAAAATCTTTCCATGGAGGATGCTTCTTTGGGGTAAGAGACATTTCTATGAAGGGGGCGCCGGATTTCCAAGCTTTATTTAAAAAACGGTCAGAAATTAAATTAAAAAAAACAAGTTTTTTCAACTGAAAGTAAAAAGCAGCATTAGAACTTAAAACGAACAGAAATTATTACTTGTATGAGGGGGTTCTCCCCCAAGTCAATACCTCGCTCTTTACGCTACAGTTTTTTTTAGTGCTTTCAAAAGAGCTATCTATTCTAATTAAAAGGCCTTTGTGATTCAGGGGTTTGTGAATTAAATTTTTTTTTTTACTTTTAACGTAAAGAGCGTGGTATTGACTAAGGGGAGAACCCCCTCATATGCGTTATATCATAAACGTAATAAAAAAAAACAATACAAAAAAAACAAGCGATACGGCTCAATAGTAATCGAAACTCTTAAAAACGGAATTTTGATGTCAATAAATGTATCAAAAGATTGGGCTTATAATGCTGATTCTAAATATATAAATTTTATTAAGTTTAGTATTACTCATCAAAGGCTACGAGCCTGAGAAAATTTAGCTGATTTTTTAAAGGGGGGGGAAACACCCCCTAAAAGTGAAAGAATTTTAATGAAAATCAAACCGTCATATTCAGCGTATCAGAAAACCCTATTACATAGGTTTCAAGCTCATATCTGCAAAATCTGCAACTTTGTATTTTTTGCCAGAAGAAAAATATACGAATATAGAAGTTCGTTACGCAAGTTAATTTTTAAATTACGTCAGAACCAAATTTAGAGACAGCCATTTAGCAAAAGAAAAGTAAAATTTTTATGCAAATTTTGTTTACTTATTCAATGACGGTGAGCCAAAATAAAAGCTGCATTAACTAAAAAACGATAAGAAATTAAATAAAAAAAACAAGTTTTTTAAACTGAAAGTAAGGAGTGACATTAAAACTTAAAACGAACAGAAATTACTCCGTATATGAAAGGGGCTGTCCCCTCCTCAACGCCTCGCTCTTTACCCTAAAGTTTGACTCATCGAATTTAATCTTTAAGTGAAAAAGTCCCACAACTTTATTTTTTAAAATAGTAAAAAAACTTTAGCGTAAAGAGCGAGGCGTTGAGGAGGGGACAGCCCCTTTCATATACGGAATAATTTCTGTTCGTTTTAAATTTTAATGTCGCTCCTTACTTTCAGTTTATAAAACTTGTTTTTTGTTTATTTAATAATAAAAAAGAAAGGGATTTATCCCTTTGAATATATTGATAGCTATGAAAATATTAAGTAGCAGAGCAAGAGCCATTTGCTTATGGATTCCAAGTATGTTGTTCTCTTGTCACAGCACGAACTGAATATTACGAATGCTTTGGTGAAAATACTATTGGGAATTTTGTAACTATTGATTGATTAATTGATTGATAACAGAAGTGTGTAAAGAAATAGCAAATGAGTATGGAAATAGACAGAGAGAACATGGTTATACACAAGAACAAGTAAAAGAAAATGGAATATTGCAACTAATAAAAGCTGTTATATTTATGAAAAAGAAACCGTTGATAATAATTTCCATTTAGATCAGAAATATATGACTGGTAATGTTTGTGGGTTTGCTTATGCTTAATATAATAAAAACTTCAGAATTCCTAAAAATATCCCTACTGTAATAAATAATCTCTCAAAATATGACTCTCATTTATTTCTTAGAGAATTAGCACCTTGTAACGGTATTTTTGGTGCAGCGGAGAGTCTTATATCATTTTATAAGATAATTACTGTTAATGAAACCCAATTTTTTTTCCGATAATGCCATAACTCTTTGGGTCAATAGGGAATTAATGTACAAATTAATTTGCAGGCCTACCCCCCCCCCCCCAAAAAAAAAATAGAGCCTAATAAACAGTCAAAAACTTTCCAATTGGCTTAAAACTTATATCCTTGAGTGCTTGAAATAAGATGACCCCAATGTAGAAAGAAATGTTGACAAAAAATTGTGGTTTCCCCAAAACATGGCTCAAAAACTTCTTTTACTCTTGCCACTTTGTATAGAAGTGGCAAGGCACCGGTCATGGAGACTTAGGAGGTGGCTCAGTTCATGGAAACTGGAAGTTTTATTACTGTTTTAAAGTCTGAAAGGGACTAGAGGGTTTCAGGCCTTCCTCCCATGCCTTTTTCTGCTACCTGGACATAATAATATCTTTGATAACGGATCAAAATTTTAGATAATCATTTTGTTCAAAAATGTTGAAAGGTCTCCAGGAAAATGTTGAAAATTAGGCCTCCAAAGTTAACATTTCATCCAGAGCTTCCAGGCAATGGCCCTAAATTATGTCATTTACCCTTTGTTCAGAGATAGGTTTTAGCAGAAAACGCAGTTGTTTTTGATTTGGTTTTCACAAGGTTATACTCTCAAAACAACACACACATACATGAGCGTAGTGGACTGGCTTCCCCCAGGCCATTCAGCGTGTCCCCAAGTGGCGATAGGGGAACGCTCTACAGATATGTAGGGTACCTCCATAGGAGGCACGGACCAAGGGGTCCATAATAGAATCTGGGGAACCCTCGCCCGGGGTCATAAATACAGGTGGAGGGGAAGAAAGCCCCTCAAATGTACACTCAAAAGGGTCCACTGGTTTGTCCACAGGTCCCATGAGTTGCAAACCTTCTCCCAGTAATGGGTTAAATTGCATGGTGATTCAGAACACCATCGTGGAAGGATCCTCTATAGGAGGACAACTGTGGCAGGGCGTAAGATCCAGGTCTATGGACAACGGCCTCTGCAAAGGGCTGCCTCGACCTTTTTGGGGCTCCTGCAAGACTGGGGACCTTGCAGTCAACTATATTCCCACTTGAGGAGTGGCGCCCCTCGAGGAAATTATAGCCTAGTAAACGACACAGCATTCGCACGGGATTCTGACTAATGGACAATTCTTCTGGGCTTGGTATGTTTTGATGGGCGTCTTTGGGCTGAAAAACCTCTTCCTAGCTAATTTATCTATTATGGGTTGCCTCCCCGTAGTAGCATAATATTTGTAGGCATGAATATATAATGAGTCGGAGGTATTAGGCTTGAGACTGTCTGTGCAGGATTTTGACTCTTGTTGATAGAAGAGCATCGCCAAGTGCTGAAAACCATGTTGTGACCAAGATGGGCCCAGGATTGCACAAAGCCTCCATTCATGGTTGTCCCAGGGACTTCTTGCTGTCCGGTTCTAATCCGGCTTAAGCACTTCGGTGTAGACTTGAGAAGATATGTGATCCCCGTCCTGCACTGGTATCCGGGATCATTGCTTTTCCTGAGCCGAAAATAATTTCAATGATTTAAAGAACATGAAAATTGGAACTTGGAATGTTACGACATTAAAAAATGACTATCGTATCGACATTTTGAGTGACGAATTCAGACGATTCGAACTGGATTTATTAGGATCTTCAGAAACTCATATCCCAGGGGTAGGAAGCATGAAATTAGGTAATATAGAATTTGTTTACTCAGGCAGGAAGGATGGGGTACATAGACAGGGAGTAGGGCTGATGATGAATAAGGAAGCTACTAAGTCTTGTTTAGGCTGAGAAGGTATTAATAATAGAATACTAATTGCTCATTTTATGACTAGAAAGTTCAGGGTATCAGTTATAGTAGTATACGCCCCTGTAGAACCGACTGACGGAAATAGTAGTGACTCAGATGAATTTTACTTACAGTTACAGGAGCAAATAGGCAAGGTCCTAGGTAGAAATATGATGTTATTACTGGGAATTTTAACGCCCAGGTTGGTAGAAATAGGGATAGATCCCAGCCTAGGTAAATTTGGTGTAGGAAAAGAAAACAGTAATGGATACAGACTTTAGCAATTTTGTAGGTATAACAATCTAGTTACAACCAATACAGTGTTTGGTCATAAAATGGCTCATAAGTTAACATGGTATTCACGTGATGGTACGACAGCAAACCTTATTGATTATATTATAGTAAACCGAAGACTGGCAGGATCAATACAAGATACTAGGGTATATAGGAGTGCTGTTATTGATGTCAAAAGTAAAGATCACCATCTAGTAGTGTCAAGGGTTAATTTAAAGCTGAAATATCGGAAGGGTATTTACCTCCCGGGAAGTTATGATGTTGGTATACTCCAGGATGAGAATTTGAGAGAAACTTTCCAGGAACAGTTGAATACTAAACTTGAGAGTTTAAAATTTGATAATGTGGATGATGGTTGGAATAATTTTAGAAAAATAATTTGTGAAGTTGCGGAAGGTGTATTAGGGAAGAAAGCTAGAACTGCAGCTAAGGATATTAGTGAAAAAGCTTCATGTTTAATAGAAAGGAGAAAGGACTTGTACAAGAATTATCTGAGTGATAGATCGCATGAAAACAAAAGAAATGTAAAGAAAGTGGAGAAAGCATTAAAATATGAACTAAGGAGGTGTGAAGTGGAGGCCATGGATACAATTGCCGAGGATCTGGAAGATGCAGCTAGACGGCATAATAGTAAAATATTGTACTGGCACGTTAATAAATTGAGAGGGAGTAGTCAACCCGGACTTGTCCCAGTTAAAGATAGGAATGGGGTCACTATTAGCGATAAGGAAAAAACTAAAGAGAGATGGGCCGAGCATTTTGAGAACTTGATTAACTGAGATAGAGTTGCAGGAAAAAATAGAGAGGAAAATGAAAAAGTTTGTGATACCTTGGATGTGAAGGAAGATTTGTTTTGTGAGGAGGAATTAGATTTGTTTTGTGAGGGACCTTGTCCCTGGGGGTCCATAATAGAATCTGGGGCACCCTCGCCCGGGATCATAAATACAGGCGGAGGAGGAAGAAGGTCCCTCAAATGTACACTCAAAAGGGCCCACTGGTTTGTCCACAGGTCCCATGAGTTGCAAACCTTCTCCCAGTAATGGGTTAATTTGCATGGTGATGCAGAACACCATCGCGGGAGGATCCTCTATAGGAGGACAACTATGGCAGGGCTTAAGATCCAGATCTATGAACAACGGCCTCTGCAAAGGGCTACCTCAACCTTTTCGGGGCACCTGCAAGACTGGGGACCTTGCAGTCAACTCTATTCCCACTTGAGGAGTGGCGCACCTTGAGGAAATTATAGCCTAGTAAAAGACACAGCATTCGCACGGGATTCTGGCTAATGGACAATTCTTCTGGGCTTGGTATTGTTTTGATGGGTGTCTTTGGGCTGAAAAACCTCTTCCTAGCTAATTTATCTGTTATGGGTTGCCTCCCCGTAGTAGCATAATATTTGTAGGCATGAATATATAATGAGTCGGAGGTAATAGGCTTGAGACTGTCTGTGCAGGATTTCGACTCTTGTTGATAGAAGAGCATCGCCAAGTGCTGAAAACCATGTTGTGACCAAGATGGGCCCAGGATTGCACAAAGCCTCCATTCATGGAGGTCCCAGGGACTTCTTGCTGTCCTGTTCTAAGCCGGCTTAAGCACTTCGGTGTAGACTTGAGAAGATATATGATCCCTGTCCTGCACTGGTATTCGGGATCATTACTTTTCTGAGGCAAAAATAATTTCAATGATTTAAAGAGCATGAAAATTGGAACTTAGAATGTTACGACATTAAAAAATGACTATCGTATTGAAATTTTGACTGACGAATTCAGACGATTCGAACTGGATTTATTAGGAGTTTCAGAAACTCATATCCCAGGGGTAGGAAGCATGAAATTAGGTAATATAGAATTTGTTTACTCAGGCAGGAAGGATGGGGTACATAGACAAGGAGTAGGGCTGATGATGAATAAGGAAGCTACTAAGTCTTGTTTAGGCTGGGAAGGTATTAATAATAGAATACTAATTGCTCATTTTATGACTAGAAAGTTCAGGGTATCAGTTATAGTAGTATACGCCCCTGTAGAACCGACTGACGGAAATAGTAGTGACTCAGATGAATTTTACTTACAGTTACAGGAGCAAATAGGCAAGGTCCTAGGTAGAAATATGATGTTATTACTGGGAGATTTTAACGCCCAGGTTGGTAGAAATAGGGATAGATGGTATCCCAGCATCGGTAAATTTGGTGTAGGAAAAGAAAACAGTAATGGATACAGACTTTTGCAATTTTGTAGGTATAACAATCTAGTTACAACCAATACAGTGTTTGGTCATAAAATGGCTCATAAGTTAACATGGTATTCACGTGATGGTACGACAGCAAACCTTATTGATTATATTATAGTAAACCGAAGACTGGTAGGATCAATACAAGATACTAGGGTATATAGGAGTGCTGTTATTGATGTCAAAAGTAAAGATCACCATCTAGTAGTGTCAAGGGTTAATTTAAAGCTGAAATATCGGAAGGGTAACTACCTCCCGGGAAGTTATGATGTTGGTATACTCCAGGATGAGAATTTGAGAGAAACTTTCCAGGAACAGTTGAATACTAAACTTGAGAGTTTAAAATTTGATAATGTGGATGATGGTTGGAATAATTTTAGAAAAATAATTTGTGAAGTTGCGGAAGGTGTATTAGGGAAGAAAGCTAGAACTGCAGCTAAGGATATGAGTGAAAAAGCTTTATGTTTAATAGAAAGGAGAAAGGACTTGTACAAGCATTATCTGAGTGATAGATCACATGAAAACAAAAGAAATGTAAAGAAAATGGAGCAAGCATTAAAATCTGAACTAAGGAGGTGTGAAGTGGAGGCCATGGATACAATTGCCGAGGATCTGGAAGATGCAGCTAGACGGCATAATAGTAAAATATTGTACTGGCACGTTAACAAATTGAGAGGGAGTAGTCAATCCGGACTTGTCCCAGTTAAAGATAGGAATGGGGTCACAATTAGCGATAAGGAAAAAACTAAAGAGAGATGGGCCGAGCATTTTGAGAACTTGATTAACTGAGATAGAGTTGCAGGAAAAAATAGAGAGGAAAATGAAAAAGTTTGTGATACCTTGGATGTGAAGGAAGATTTGTCTTGTGAGGAGGAATTAGATTTGTTTCGTGAGGGACCTTGTCCCTGGGGGTCCATAATAGAATCTGGGGCACCCTCGCCCGGGATCAAAAATACAGGCGGAGGAGGAAGAAGGTCCCTCAAATGTACACTCAAAAGGGCCCACTGGTTTGTCCACAGGTCCCATGAGTTGCAAACCTTCTCCCAGTAATATGTTAATTTGCATGGTGATGCAGAACACCATCGCGGGAGGATCCTCTATAGGAGGACAACTATGGCAGGGCGTAATATCCAGATCTATGAACAACGGCCTCTGCAAAGGGCTACCTCAACCTTTTCGGGGCACCTGCAAGACTGGGGACCTTGCAGTCAACTCTATTCCCACTTGAGGAGTGGCGCACCTTGAGGAAATTATAGCCTAGTAAAAGACACAGCATTCGCACGGGATTCTGGCTAATGGACAATTCTTCTGGGCTTGGTATTGTTTTGATGGGTGTCTTTGGGCTGAAAAACCTCTTCCTAGCTAATTTATCTATTATGGGTTGCCTCCCCGTAGTAGCATAATATTTGTAGGCATGAATATATAATGAGTCGGAGGTAATAGGCTTGAGACTGTCTGTGCAGGATTTCGACTCTTGTTGATAGAAGAGCATCGCCAAGTGCTGAAAACCATGTTGTGACCAAGATGGGCTCAGGATTGCACAAAGCCTCCATTCATGGAGGTCCCAGGGACTTCTTGCTGTCCTGTTCTAAGCCGGCTTAAGCACTTTGGTGTAGACTTGAGAAGATATGTGATCCCTGTCCTGCACTGGTATTCGGGATCATTGCTTTTCCTGAGGCAAAAATAATTTCAATGATTTAAAGAACATGAAAATTGGAACTTAGAATGTTACGACATTAAAAAATGACTATCGTATTGACATTTTGACTGACGAATTCAGACGATTCGAACTGGATTTATTAGGAGTTTCAGAAACTCATATCCCAGGGGTAGGAAGTATGAAATTAGGTGATATAGAATTTGTTTACTCGGGCAGGAAGGATGGGGTACATAGACAGGGAGTAGGGCTGATGATGAATAAGGAAGCTGCTAAGTCTTGTTTAGGCTGGGAAGGTATTAATAATAGAATACTAATTGCTCATTTTATGACTAGAAAGTTCAGGGTATCAGTTATAGTAGTATACGCCCCTGTAGAAGCGACTGACGGAAATACTAGTGACTCAGATGAATTTCACTTACAGTTACAGGAGCAAATAGACAAGGTCCCAGGTAGAAATATGATGTTATTACTGGGAGACTTTAACGCCCATGTTGGTAGAAATAGGGATTGATGGTATCCCAGCCTAGGTAAATTTGGTGTAGGAAAAGAAAACAGTAATGGATACAGACTTTTGCAATTTTGTAGGTATAACAATCTAGTTATAACCAATACAGTGTTTGGTCATAAAATGACTCATAAGTTAACATGGTATTCACGTGATGGTAAGACAGCAAACCTTATTGATTATATTATAGTAAACCGAAGACTGACTGGATCAATACAAGATACTAGGGTATATAGTAGTGCTGTTATTGATGTTAAAAGTAAAAATCACCATCTAGTAGTGTCAAGGGTTAATTTAAAGCTGAAATATCGGAAGGCTAACTACTTCCCGGCAAGTTATGATGTTGGTAGACTCCAGGATGAGAATTTTTGAGAAACTTTCCAGGAACAGTTGAATACTAAACTTGAGAGTTTAAAATTTGATAATGTGGAAGATGGTTGGAATAATTTTAGAAAAATAATTTGTGAAGTTGCGGAAGGTGTATTAGGGAAGAAAGCTAGAACTGCAGCTAAGAATATTAGTGAAAAAGCTTTATGTTTAATAGAAAGCAGAAAGGACTTGTACAAGAATTATCTGAGTGATAGATCGTATGAAAACAAAAGAAATGTAAAGAAATTGGAGAAAGCATTAAAATATGAACTAAAGAGGTGTGAAGTGGAGGTCATGGATAAAATTGCCGAGGATCTGGAAGATGCAGCTAGACGGCATAATAGTAAAATATTGTACTGGCACGTTAACAAATTGAGAGGGAGTAGTCAATCCGGACTTGTCCCAGTTAAAGATAGGAATGGGGTCGCAATTAGCGATAAGGAAAAAACTAAAGAGAGCTGGGCCGAACATTTTGAGAACTTGCTTAACCGAGATAGAGTTGCAGGAAAAAATATAGAGGAAAATGAAAAAGTTTGTGATACCTTGGATGTGAAGGAAGATTTGTTTTGTGAGGAGGAATTAGCAACAGTAAAAGGATTAAAGAATAATAAGGCTCCAGGTGCTGATAGGGTGGTAAATGAGTTTCTTAAATATGGTGGCTCTGAGGTTAGAAATAAGCTATTGAAGATTATGAATATGATTTTTGAAAAAGGGGAAGTACCTAACGATTTTAGGAAAACCTTAATTAAGCCACTTTATAAGAAAGGTGATAAAAGTGAGTGTGGTAATTATCGAGGCATTAGTCTGGTCTCTGTGGGTAGCAAATTACTTAGTAATATGATACTTCTTAGACTGAGAGATGCCGTAGACAAAGTTTTAAGAGAAGAGCAGTGCGGTTTTAGAAAAGGTAGAGGATGTGTCGACCAAATTTTCACTCTTAGGCTAATAATTGAGAAGTGCCTGAGTTTTCAAACACCTTTGGTCCTCAGTTTTATAGATTATGAGCAAGCGTTCGACTCTGTTGATAGAAGAGCTTTAGTAAAGGTTTTATCCTTGTACGGTATACCAGACAAATACATTAAAGTGATTAGTGCTATGTACGAGAATAACACTGCTGCGGTAAAGGTAGGAAATGAGGTTAGCAGCTGGTTTTATATTAAATCAGGAGTTAAGCAGGGTTGTGTTCTATCCCCCTTTATATGGATTATGTTGATGGACTTTGTTTTAAGGAGCACAGGAAAGGCAATGGGAGACCACGGAATCAAATGGGGAGGAAAATGTCTCCTGGACTTGGATTATGCTGATGATTTAAGCATCCTAGATGAAAGTGTGAGCAAAATCAATGAAGTTTTAGAGGTTTTGCGAGTTCAGGGTGCTAGAATTGGTTTGAAAATTAATGTTAAGTTGACTAAGTCACTAAGGCTAGGAATAAGTGAAGATGAAAAGGTGACGTTGGGTAATGAAAAGATTGATCAGGTGGGCAGCTTCACTTACCTTGGTAGTATTATTAGTAAAGATGGTGGGAGCAGTGAAGATGTTATAAATAGAACAGCCAAGGCTCAGGGTGTTTTTTCACAGTTAAAAAAAGTCTGGAAGAATAGGAAGATAAGTCTGCAAACCAAGATTAGAATATTAGAAGCTACAGTGATGACAGTGGTCAAATATGGCTCTGAAGCATGGACGCTCCGAAAAGCGGATGAAGATTTGCTAGATGTTTTGCAGAGAAATTGCTTAAGGATTGTTCTGGGTACCCGGCTGACTGACCGTATTTCAAACAATAGGCTATACGAAAAATGTGGTTCAATACCGCTCTCTAGGGCTATAATGAAAGAAAGGTTGAGGTTGTTAGGGCAAGTTGTGCGGAAGAAGGATGACAGATTGCTGAAGATTGTTCTTTTCGGCCAACCATCTAGGGCTAAACGGAAAGCAGGTCGTCCCCGTCTGGGGTGGGAGGACGTCATAAAGAAAGATTTAAAGGAAATGGGAACTTAGTGGGCGGGTGTAAAAAGGGATGCTTTGAATAGATTGGGATGGAGGAGGAGCTTGCGTAGCTGTGTCGGCCTCAGGTGGCTTGGTGCTGCGGTGAGTTGTTAGTAGTAGTAGTAGAAAACCCAATACGACATGCGTTTCAAAAATTCACTCCGTTTTATGGCTTCATCGTAAGATAGGCTTTCTGAAAATTTAGCTAAATGTGAATATAAAGTAAATTTCAATTGCTTAAGAACACAATTTTAAGTATACTTCTGATGTATTTCAAAATACAGAAGAATTCAAAGAAATAATAAAGAAAGGGATTTATCCCTTTGAATATATTGATAGCTATGAAAAAATAAAGTAGCAGAGTAGGAGCTATTTGCTTATGGATTCCATGTATGTTGTTCTCTTGTCACTGCACGAACTAAATATTACGAATACTTTGGTGAAAATACTAGTGGGCATTATACTAGTAAAGAAATAGCAAATGAGTATGGAAATAGACAAAGAGAAAATGGTTATACACAAGAACAAATAAAAGAAAAATGGAATTATACAACTAATCAAAGCTGTCATATTTGGGAAAAAGAAATAATTGATAATAATTTCCATTTAGATCACGACCATATGACTGTAATATACGTGGATATACTCCTGCTGAATATAATTAAAACTTTAGAAGGCCTAAATATGTCCCTATTGTAATGCATAATCTCTCAAAATATCACTCTCAGTTATTTCTTAGAGAATTAGTAACTGATAACGGTATTTTTGATTCAGAGGAAAGTTTTAAGTCGTTCATAAGACAATTACTGTAAATGAAACCAAATACTACATGCGTTTCATAGATTCACTCCCTGGCTTCATCGTTAGATAAGCTTTCTGAAAATTTAAGGTAAATGTCAATGTAAAGTAAACTGCAAATGTTTAAGAAATGATTTTAAGTATACTTCTGATGTATTTCAAAATACTGGAGAATTCAAAGAAATAACAAAGAAAGGGATTTATCCCTTTGAATATATTGATAGCTATGAAAAAACAAATGATACAAAATTACCTTCAATAGACAAGTTTTATTCTAGATTAACAGGGAAAAATATTTCTGAAGAAGAATATATATGAGCCAAATCTTTTTGGAAATTATTTGAAGTGGAATTTATTTGAAGAAATATATGAAAAGATATGCTAAGGCTAATAATAAATATATGAAATCCTTTGATAAATCAAAAGTTCCAAATTATTTAATATATTTAGAGTGTGATAACTTATACAGTTCGACCATGTCTCAAAGTTTATCTGCAAAAGCTTTAAAATTTATTAATATACCCGGCCATTTAAAAAGAAAGCAACACCTCAGACTATTACCACCAATTAAAAATTACATTCTATCATAAATGAATAAGGATAATGTAGGAGCCATTTACGAAGATGATTTACAATATCCAAGAGAGTTACACAATCTACTTAAAGATTTAAAACTAGCTAATGAACATTTTCAATATAAATTAAGTCGAACTTTAAATGATAAAATAAATTATGTTGTGTAATATAAGAGTTTAGAATTGTATTTAAAACTTGGCCTAGTATTGAAAAAGTATATAGAATACTAGCATTTACTGATTCATCCTATCTAAAAGACTATATCAATCATGATACTAAACTACGACAAAAGGGGACGAATGATTTACAGAAAAAGATTTCTTTAAACTCATGAATTTTACTTTTTTGGGAAAACCATGGAAAATGTTAGAAAAAGAGGAAGTATTGAAATAATCACTAGTGATGAACAAAGATCAAAAATAATTAAAAAATATAACTTTAGATCGGAAATAATCTTTAGCGAGAATTTTTTGGTAGCCAGAATGGCAAAGTCAAAAATAAATCTAGATAAACCATTTTATATTGGATTCGCTGTATTAGAGCTATCTAAGTTACTGATGTTTGAATTTAATTATGGATACACGATACCAAAATATAGTGAAAACATTGACTTATATTATAGGGATACGGATAGCTTTATTCATTATATTCAAACTCAGGATTCTTATGAAGTCATTAAAACTGGAAAAATATTTCTGAAGAAAAATATATAAGAGCCAAATCTATTTAGAAATTATTTATATGTAAAATACTATTAGGTTACACAAAATCATACCTAAAGAGAGATATTCTAATTTTATCAGAACTCAAAAGTGATCGGAGGGCGAATGCCCTGGGGGCATATAAGGTTCTTATAGAAAGCGTTGTCATAAAAAATTCAAAAAGGACTCAGTCGATTGGAAATTGAGAGGGATATTACCCTTTTTGATAGTCAAAATTAATCGGTGGGAGAATCCTCTAACATGGGTAGCTTTTCTCAAACACTCTAAAGCTGAAATTTTCTTATTTTCTAACGAAAGTATGTATACATTTATAGGAAGAGGAATAAGAGACGGTGTACGAAAAGATATACTGAAGCTAATAATAAATATATGAAACCTTTGATAAAACAAAACCTTCAAATCATCTAATATATTTTAATTCTATTAACTTATATGGTTGGCCAATGTCTTAAACTTTAATTGCAAAAGATTTTAAATTTATTATTGTACTTGACCATTTAAAACAAAACAACACCTCATATTATTACCAACAATTAAGAGTTTGTGTTCACTCAGGAATGAATAAGGATAATGTAGGAGCCATTTTCGAAGTTGATTTAGAATATCCAAGAGACTTACATAATTTACATAAGGATTTACCACTAGCTCCTGAACATTTTAATATTAAATAAGAACAATGCTGTGTAATACAAGAATTTCGAATTTTATTTAAAACATGGCTTAGTATTGAAAAAGTATATCGAATACAAGGACTTACTGAGTCACCCTATTTAAAAGAATATATCAATCATAATACTAAATTACAACAAAGGGGAACAATTTATTTCGAGAAAGAATTCTTTAAACTCATGAATATTGCTTGGTTTGGGAAACAATAAAAAATGCTAGAAAAAGAGCAAGTATTGAAATAATCACTAGTGATGAACAAAGACAAAAAAAAAAAAAAAAAAAAAAAATTAACTTGAGATTGGAAATTTTTCGATACGAGGTGCCCTGCTCTAAAGGAAAAAAATAATAAATTATACATTGTTCCAACATCGTTCTTATATGCCCTCAGGGCATAACTTAAAACCCTTGCCCCGAGGATTGTGGGGGAGTGTCCTCCTCAAAAACATAATTTCTACCTGGAAATCAACTACCCTGAACAAAATTGTTATTTCAAAATTTTTATTGGATGTGATTGGGGGAAGGATGAGCGTGGGGGGGATAGTTGCCCTCAAATCACTTTCGACTATTAAAGGGCACTAGCCCTTTGAATTTCAATTGAATTAGCTTTATTTGAAGTTTATATGACAACGTCTTTTATAAAAGCCTTATATGCCCCCAGGGCATAACTTAAAACCCTTGCCCTGAAGGCTGTTGGGGAGTGTCCTCCTCAAAAACATAATTTCTATTTGGAAATCAACTACCCTGAACAAAATCGTTATCTCAAAATTTTGATTGGATGTTTTTCGAGAAATGGTGAGCGTAGAAGGGGTGTTAGTTGCATTCCAATCACTTTTGACTATTAAAAATGGCACAAGCCACTCCATTTTCCAATTGAATGAGCCCTTTTCGAAGTTTCTATGACAACGTCTTCGATACGAAGTGCCCTGTTATAAAGGAAAAAAAAATAATAAATAATACATTGTGCCAACATCGTTCTTTTACGCCCTCAGGGCATAACTTAAAACCCTTGCCCCAATGGTTGTGGGGAGCGTCCTCCTCAAAAATATATTTTCTATCTGGAAATCAACTACGATAAACAAAATGGCTGTCTCAAAATTTTGATTGGATGTGTTTGGGGGAATGTCGGGCGTGGGGGGGACTAGTTGCCCTCCAATCACTTTCGACTATTAAAAAGGGCGCTAGCCACTCCCATTTCCATGAACCCTTTTTGAAGTTTCTACGATAACTCCTTCGATATGAAGTGCCCGGGTATGGATAAACAAAAAAAATAATAATTCATTGTGCCAACATCGTTCTTTACTTACGCAGCGCTATTGCGCTGCCTATGACAAAATATTTCACTAATAAATGGCGAGTTTACAATTTAGTATACAATTTATCTCTCCCCTTTTAAAAAAAGAAATATTAAAGAAAGCTTTAAGGCGAAACAAAAAGTTCAAATTCGTGTAAATCACATCTCAAAAAATTACAGAGAACCTGTTAAATTTCTTTTTAACCAAAGGCAAGTGAATAAAATAGAAAAATTTAAGAAAGAAAATAAAGGATGTGATATTGTTGTTTCGTACAAACAGTTGGTTAGGTTAGGTTATCCTCCGAGTTTTTTTTTAACTGAAAGTAATGAACGACGTTAAAACTTAAAACGAACATAAATTATTCCGTATATGAAAGGGGCTGTTCCCTCCTCAACGCCTCGCTCTCTACGCTAAAGTTTTTTATTGTGTAAAAAAATAGAGTTGTGAGAAAGTCAAACTTTAGTGTAAAGAGAGAGGCATTGAGGAGGGGACAGCCCCTTTCATATACGGAATAATTTTTGTTCGTTTTAAGTTTTAACGTTGTTCCTTACTTTCAGTTAAAAAAACTTTTTTTTATTAAATTTTTGAACGTTTTTTTAATTAATGAAGGTTTTGATTCTTGCTCACCGTATATGAATAATTAAAACAAAATTTGCATATTAATTTTACTTTTATTTGGTTAAATGGCTTTCTCGAAACTTGTTTAATTTTATTTACGGACGTTTTTATTAGTAATAAATATACTAGTAGAAAGGCCTCATGAGCTACAAGGGAGGCTCCATATATGGGCATAGAGTCCCTAGGGAGAACACCTGTGCTTTCAGTTCGACGGGGGCACCATATATGGGCATGAAATCCCCAGGGAGAACACGTTTCCGAGAAATTGATTGCGTAACCTAGCCTAACCTCATGAGCTCGTGACAGGGGCCACCATATATGAGCATAGCCTCCCTAGGGGAAATGGATTTCTGAGAAATTGATTGCGTAATCAAGGGGAAAATGGATTTCCGAGAACTTGATTGCGTAATCGATTGGGAATTTTATTGATCTAGGACTCATGACGGGGCTCCATTTATGGGCATAGAATACTGAACGAACATCATGCTATCATCTACAATTGACTCTAACGCCGAACGGGACTCCATTTATTCATGGTTTATTAATATCTGATGGATGATGTCAAGGTCGATTTGTTTGTTGTTGTTGTTGTTGTTGTTTGGCCAAGTGTAATGACACTGGGGATGATTTACATAATCGCTAGGGGAATGTATTGATCTAGCGGAACTAAATTTCCAAGGTCGATTTATTTGTTGTTGTGTTCGTCCAGGTGCACGCTAGGGAGAATGTTATGATCCAGGAATAGGAAACAGGATCACGTGTCTCCTTCTAAACCAATCAGAGGGCTGGTTACATCTCCTTCTAAGCCAATCAGAGGGACGCTTACATATGGTTTCCCCCATTACATCGCAATTCGTCCTTGAGATTTCATATATAACGGACATGCATTGTGATTAAATTATCAGAAAGTATTGTAACACAATGGATACAACGAAGAATATTATTGATGAGTTAGAAGCCTTGACAGCCTCAATTTACCATGTAAGTTCTGTTTTAATACATTTTCATTTTTATTTTCAAAATAAAATTATTTTCCTTGGTCACCCTCCAGTATATTCAGGTAAATAACCCCCCCCTCCCACTCTAATACAAACTCCCCTATGCTATCTTTATACTCGCTAGAAAACGTAAAATATGTTCTTTTTACCACCTAAACCTACCTCTCCCCCCTCTGTTTATGACTATAATTCTTCCAATGGGAATAATTCTCTTTTCGTTAAATTTATACAATTTTATGTATTCTATATCCTAGCTAAAAGTGACAACTGACTTCTGTCAATTCTTAGACATTAAGCCGCTCTGTTTTGGCACAAGGTTATAACTAGTTTGTCACCCTTTTCCTGTTTGTATACGATAGAGGCCTAGCCAAAGGGATTGTTTTTCCCGTCAAATTAAAACAGTTTCAGACAAAAAGAGATTGCAATAATTAAGCTAGGCCTACGCAACCTGTATGGAAGTAGAGAAACGAGTTATTTTCAAAATTAAGGTCTAACAATATATTTAGGACATTGCTGAAAAGGGGGGAGGGGGCCTTCATTGTGATAAATGCTTTCTATACAAAATTATGGCTAGGTTAGGTTATGGGCGTGCTAATTTTTATTCTGTGAAAAAGGGGAAAATTATTTCAATACTAACTTTTTTCTCTTCTTTTAAGGACAATTATGAAAAATGTACTGCCTCTCAACCTGTAAAGAGAGCAAGGGAGGGTGAGGCAGCCCCACAGCACGCCAGCCACTGGTTGGAGAACCCTGCTTCCACATCGGTGCAAGAATGTAACGCCGTCGGCCCGTCCACTTTCCATCATGCGTTGCCTTTAAGAGCTGCCCCACCTACACAAGGTCAAGAGGTCCAGCATGCTTCGCCTGGGCCTTCAGGCACTCAACTGCGGCTGGGATATAAAAATATGAGCAATTTTTTTACCTAACTTATAGAAATATCTAAACAAACCCATTTTTCATCGCTGTAAAAGTGTGTGTGTGTGTGTGTCTCAGAGTTATTAAAATATTAACCCCCCGCCCCAACCATTGTTTTAAAGTTTTCTGCTACCTCCTCCCTAAGAGATATCTAAATATAATGTAATTTTTTTGTTTTTGCTTTGTCAAAGAAAAGCACTCTTTTTTTTCTAATCTTTCCTATTTTCTCTGGCACCACTGTAGGCATTTTCGCTATCTCTTCACTATCTCTTAATAATATTTTTCGCTAATTTCTAGTCAATTACTGATAGAACTAGATTCTTTTTATCTCAAAATGCTATTTTCAGTAGAATATTATATTTTATCGTATAGAAGGAGGGGGGCCGTCGCTGTGGCGGCCGGGAAGCACCGCGGGGCCCGGGAAGCGCCGCGGGTCAGGAAGCGCCGCGGGCTGGGCGCCGCGGGGGCCCGCTGGGCCGGGTCGAAGGGGAGCATTAAATAGTGGAAATTGAGGGGGGGGAGTTGTTTGAACAAAATCAAAACCTACTATGTAATGTTTTAGATTTTAGTTAAGTTGGAACTTTCAGAATATATTGAGTAGTGCATATGCTACTGCTATTAAGCGTGTTTTTAAGCAATAATAATCCAATTTTTTTAAAATAGTAGGGGTGATTTAGACACTTTGAAAATAAGCTATTTTTCATTTATAGATCGTTCTGGTTCCAAATTCGCCATTTCCCCCCTGCTCGTCAGTTAGAGAAGGAGAGGACACGCCTGTGGACTTCCTCAACAATTCAACATGGGACGGTATCATTAACGATATTCCAGATAATATTGATGAGTTTTTAGCTGAATTTTAAATGTTGATAATAGCACAGTTGGGCAGGGGGACTTACCTTTGCTGAGTCCAAACACCTTGCAGCTTTTGGATGATTTTGTCGGTGAATTAACGGGAAACCCTCCTCTAGCCCCGATAACCTACTTCTACTTCAATCGAATGAAGTGGATTCCCATAGCCCTAATATTGAACAATGTGGGGGAGGGGTGTTGATAATAATATACAAGAGGGGGTGGGGGAGGAGGGGGGTAATAACCAATTTACATCATTTACCGACTTTTAGCTATCAAATAAAATTTTAAATGCAATAGTTGTCTACACTGCAACTTTTGGGAACCCTTTTAATTCGCTTTTGTGTGGTAATTTTGTGTTTGACCCCGTAGAAATTGTGCATGACTATGTAGATAGAATTCGTGCACTGCTGGAGAACCGAATTCAATTGTGGGGAGGGGGGAGGGATTCAATTAAGGTTTCTATTGTTTTAAAGGTGTTTTATTTAAATGAGGGGAAAAGTGAAGTTTACCACCATTATGTACACACCGAGATGCGTGTGATTTATCCAAATTTAGAGAATTTTGAGGGTGCTTTTTCCGAGTGGATAGGTCATATTATTACGCATCTCGAGAATTATAACGAAAATGGGAGCGGCTCGGTAGTTCTTTATGTCGAAAATTTAAGTGTTAATATTTGTAAATTTAAGAAAGATTTTATTTTAAGAGGGGGACATAGGGACACGGGTACAGTTTTAAAATACAATCCAGATTTAGAAGGTTGTCGTGGTGTCCAACGAATTTGTTTTGAAACAGGTCAAAAATGTTTCAAGTACGCTTTCCTCATGTCAACTTTCCGACCATTGAAAGATGACGCTACCAAGACGAATTTTAGACGATTGGGCTGTACATGGGAAGGAGGGGTCCAATTTTCCCATTGTAGATTTTTCTTGTTTAGAGGGAAAATACCCAGTAACGCTTAGGTCTATTGATATTTTTGAAAGAGCCAATGCTCATTTAAATACCAGCGTTACTCTGGTTCAGTATGAAACTGAATTTGAAGATGGGGCTCGTTCAAAAAAGAAGGGGGTGGTGTTCCCAGTAAGGGGTCTGTCAATTGAATGTGTCAAACACTGGGTTTGGTTGTTGTACACACCACCATCTAGTGACCTAGCCAATTCAATTGGCCATTTTAATCCAATTACAGATATCAGTAGAGTTCTGGGGGAGAGTAAGACTAGGGCGGTACGTTTCTACTGTCCGACATGCCTGTCTTGATTTTGGACAGAATTGAAGTTGCAAAATTATATGAAGCACTGTAGACGGCATGGCTACCAGTCAGTGGAAACGGTTTCAGGGGATAGGGCCATTTTACGTTTCAAAAATTTTCAAAACACCCTCCTCCAGTGCAACAAAATATCTTTGGATTGTGAAGCTAAACTGTTGGAAGTGAACGATCCTCGATTTCCAAACCGAATCAAAGAGCATCAAGCTATTGCAGTGTCCTATGCCCATGCCCAAAGAGACAATTCTAACACCATGCAGTTGTTAGAAATAGTAGAAACATTGGATGAGGGAGAGTGCATGATCAAGGCACTGACTAAATTAATTGGCACAGCTAATGGCGCTATTTCTCGTTTGATAAATACGTATTATCCTATGGCGTTGTCTGCAGAGGATCGTCTCGCGATTAAAAATCCAAAAATATGTTGGGTTTGTAAGGGGGAGTTTGAAGAGGGGGATAAGGGGACTAAAGGGACTAGAGGGGGGAGGGGGAAAGTCAGAGACCATAACAACTTGTGGCAGGAAATATCCTCTGGGGGTAGTAATTTTAGAGGGGTAGCGCATCAATCGTGTAACTTAAACGTTAGCCAGCAGTTTTTATCCCAGTATTTATTCACAATGCAAATTATGATTTAAAATTTATTTTACCGGCACTGGCACGTATGCACAGGGAGGGAGTGGGAGTAGATAGTCCATGGGTAAACAATTCATTTACCTATAACATCATTCCCAAATAGGCCGAGAAGTTGTTGCTTCTCAAGCTGAAATGGCAGGTAGTAAATAATGGGCATACGTGTTGGAATAAAATCAGATTTTTAGATTCTTTTAGTTTTTTTCCCAAGGCATTGAGTCAAAAGATTCAAGTGCAGAAAAGCGACAATTTTGATAGTTTTCCTTTGCTTAAACAGCACTTTCCAGACAGTGGAATGTATGACCTATTGACCTGTAAAGGTGTATACGCATACGACTATTACTGTTCTGGCGCTCGCTTAAGCGAGGTGAAACTACCTTCAATTGAAGCTTTTTACAATTAACTCACCAACAGTGAATGCACAGCCGAGGACTAGGAGTTTGGCAAGAAGGTGTGGTCTAAGGGGAATTGTAAAAATGGGTGGGATTTTTGTAGACTGTACTTGGCCAGTGACGTTTTAACTGTGTTGGACATAGTCTGCAAGAACACAGACCAAATCTATTCAGAGTTCGGGCTAGATATAGGATATTATTTTTCCACGCCACATTTGGTGATGGACTTGATTTTAAAAATTAGTAGGGAGGAAATAGGCCTAATCACCGACGTAGATCAACACCTTTTTGTAGAGCGTTCAATGAGGGGAGGGTATGTTTTTCATGGGGATCACGTCTTGTCAACCGATCCGAGCGGACAAAACAGCAACACTGGTGCAAAGTCAAATGCAGTGTTCTTGGACATGAACTCATTGTACCCCTCGGCAATGTCTCACTACTCTTTGCCGTGTGTTAACTATCAATGGTTTGAGAATCCTTGTGAGTTCCCCGACATTACCACTGTCGAGGACAATGGGCCACAAGGATGGTTCTTTGAAATTGATGGGCACATTCCGCTGGCGCTTCACGATTCAGTCAGAGATTTTGTTTTTCCCTGTATCAATCGACCAGTGACCAGGGACTCACTGAGTCCCTACATTCGATCATTGGTTGAGGATATGGGGATGCACTGGACCCCCTCTAAGCAAAAACTGATTGCTGATTTGGACCCTAAGGTGAATATCGTTGTTCACCATGTGCTTTTGCACTGGATGGTGAACAATGGTTTCAAGATCACCAAAATACATCGGGTCCTGCAATTCAATCAGAAACCATATTTGAAAACTTTTATCGACACTTTTGTTGATAAACGCTCTAGGGCAAACTCCAAAGTAGAGAAGGAAATGTACAAACTCATTCTAAATTCAGCGTTTGGCAAAATGTGTGAAAGCGTACGCAACAGATCTCGCTGCGACGTCGTGACTGATCCTCTAGAGTGTGCACGAATTATTGCTGACCCTAATTTTACATCGTTCACGAGCATAGAGGCTGGCATGGTTCTTCTACACAGGAAAAAGAGAAATATGGTACTGAACAAGAATATAGCAGGAGGTAGTTCAGTACTTGAAATTTCCAAAAAGCTCATGTTGTCGTTTTTCTTACAATGTGTGCAAGGTGCAATGGCCACGGGAGTAGGAGGTTCAAGTTTACTATGGGGATACAGATTCTCTGCTGTTAAAGGTAAAAACCGAGGATTTATTGGGTGATTTAGAAAATGGGGAACACATCAGCTCGCGGATGGATTTCAACAACTGGAATCCGCCCCTCTACCCCGAGTAGGTGAAACGTCAAGCCCCCAACCAACTACTAATGTTAAAATCAGAGACGGGGAGTGATTTGATATCCAGGGGGGTGTTCCCGGGTCCTAAAGTTTATTGCGTAGAAACACATAATGGGGATGTAAAGCAGGCGTGTAAAGGGGTGCCTACACATTTTGTGAAGAGCAATTTCAACATGAGCGTGTACAGAGACTGTGTAGAAACTACCCTAGTGCCGAGAGCACAAGTGCTTGCAATTCGTTCTCTACAGCATAAAAATTATACTGTAAGAGTGGAAAAAAATGCAATGTCGTGTATATCCGACAATGTCTATGTGCTCGAGAATGGTGTAAGTGTACTGCCACATGGCCACTACCTTATTTCAGACGAGTTGAATGCATAGACTATCGCAATCAACTTGGTCTGGATAAATTAGCCTAACCACTAACCAACTAACCTAACCTAACCACCAACCATTCATAAATTAACTAACCCAATCTAGCCTTAACCACCACTGACCCAACCTAACCTGCAGCAGTGACGACAACTATTGTATACAGTTTTTTTCCACATGCCCCCGCAGCCCCGGGGGTTGTGGGGGGTCCTGCCCGCGGCCGGTCCCCGTGGCTTCCAGGGGATGGGGGTCCTGCCCACCGGCCTTCGGCCCCCGGCCCCGGAGGGGGGGGGGTCCCCCTTTTAAATTCATAATGCTCAACTGTGCTGCTATTTTTTTAATGTTTTTTCATGTGTTTTTTTGTTGTTTTCAAGTGCTGTTGTACAAATAGTGTGCTACGGTGTGTACTAATGTACATAAAGTGATGGTGAACAAAAAGTGTTTTTTTAAGACAATAAGTGTTGTTGTTGTTCTTGCTGTTCATGTTTGAACAAAAGTGTTTTTTTTTATCGTTGTGTCAGTTTCATGTTGAACAAATAGAGTTTTCATGTTGAATAAATGACCATGAAATATTGTTTTTGTCAGATTCTTGTTGTACATAAAGTGTTATTCTTATGTTGTTGTTGTTCATGTTGAACAAATAGAGTTTTCATGTTGAATAAATGACCATGAAATATTGTTTTTTTTGTTGTTCTTGTTAACGACGTACTAGATAGATCTATGGGAAAATTATCTACTACTACTTATTCACTGGACACGTATGATTTACAGTTAGTTGTAGTCCGACTGTTGTCAACAACAGCAGCAGCAGCATGTATCAATTTAAAACACCCTTCAGATCGTTTCTGTGTGGTCCATCAATGTCGGGGAAAACAACACTTTTAGCTAAAATAATTCAAAATTGTCAGAAAATGTTTTTGGAAAAACCAAAGAAAATTTATTATTGCTATAGTATTTGGCAGGGGTCCTACGATCAAATAAAAGCTATTGCCACAACCATACCAATACAATTCATACGGGGACTTGATGTTTTCAATATTATTGAACCGAACTCGTGGCTGATTATTGATGATTTGGCTGAATCCATTGAACAGTTCTCACAGGAAATGCTACAACTGTTCACCGTTCGCTCCCACCATGAACAGATTTCCATAACCCTAGTTCTACACAATCTGTTTCATCAGAGCAAATGTATGCGAACCCTTGCATTGAATTGCAACATCTACATTATCTATCGAGTTGTTCGTGATTCCAGCTCGCTAATAACTCTCAATAAACAGATATACCCCGGTGCCCCTAAATTTCTGCTGTCAGCGTACACTCAGGCGACTAATAAGCCCTACGGTTACATTTTGCTGGATCTTAATCAGAGCACGCCCGAGGATCTACGTGTAGTCACCGACATTTTCGACAAAGAAATTACAGTATATCTTCCGGTGAACAGTAGAAAAGGCTATTAGTTGTCATTATGACACTGAAGAAACTACACGAACAACGGCATTTATTTTCCGTTTTAGGCACTTCAAAACCTCCACTCAGGAAGGCTATACTCAAACATGGTGTTGACAATGATTTCATTAATCTAATATCTGAACTTTGTTTAAATTTAACCGAGGGCAATGTTCAACTGCCAGAAGGTGTTAGACAACAGACAAAGTAACATCGTTCCACTGTACGCACCTTGGCTTGCAAAAACAAGGGAAAAATTTTTAAAAGAAAACGTCTCCTTCAAGCGGGCGGTAGCTTTTTCACACTTTTACTGCCAATAATTGCAGGACTTGTAAACAGTTTTCTCTAGAGAATGGCTAAACCCTATAAATTGACACCATTTGAACTTGTCCTCTCGCCCGTCGAACATTTTGAAGACAATCTAAACAATAATGATGAGAATATTGCCGATGACGAAAAACTGCTTTTACTTCAAGATGCATTGCGACGTGTGGACAAACATAGACCATATCGTGAGAGACCCGCCGCGACTGTTACCGATCCCTCTAAACAGGAAACATCTCCTCAAGATTCTGCAGTGCAATCAAAGGAGAAGGAATTGAATTCAATTGTATCGAAAATTGGAAACCTATTGCCAGTGACCTATCGAGAACAGAGTAAAAGAGTATTATCATATCTCATGTTGGAAACTGATGAACATCAAGTTCAAGTCGACAGCACAGGGAAACGAATTATAATTCAGGGAAAAAGTTATAATCTAGTTGATTTAATTTGTGATATGATAAAGGACTATTAATCGTAAAGGACTATTATAATTTGACAATAATCTATACACCTTTCTAAATACATCAAACTTTCCCAAAAGTCTTATTGGCAATAAGCAAATTCTAAAGAAACTAAGAGAATATAGTCCTCCAACAACACCACCACCATTTAAAAAAGAAGAAGATTCAATATTTGAAAATACTAGCAGCAGCAGCAGCAATGATTTTATAACACCTGTGGCTGCTAGTCAAAAGCGAAGACGAATTGATTCACCCATCAGTGTGCAAAAGGGGAGTGGAACATTACACTACGTGTTTGCGTTCAAAATGGATGAAGTTCTGAAAGGTGTCTATGAAAATATTGGTGAAGCGGGAAGTTTAAGTTCTCCCAAAACGCTTTCTAAAGTTGTCTCTGACAGCACATTTAAAAAAGCAAAAGAGTATCTAGAGAATGAACCGAGTTACACACTGCATCGGAATCACAGGCTTCGTGGCAAACAATATCGACAAACTAAAGCCTTTTTACCTCTGCATATAATGCAAACGGATCTTTTAACTTTAGACGCAATTCAACGGCGTCACAATGCACCCTACAAATATATTCTGGTGGCAATCAGTGTCTTTAGTCGCTATGCCTATGCCATTCCATTACGGTCAAAGAGAGGTGTTGAAGTTGTTCAGGCCATTGAAAGTATTCTTGAACAGGATTGCTATAGAAAAATTCAATCGGATCGTGGTAGCGAATTTGTTAATCCCCATGTGCAAAAGGTTCTATTGAAATATAATACGACACTTTATCATAGTCACAGCCCGATAAAGGCTGCATTGGCTGAACGATTAATAAGAACGATTCGTCTATTAATTTCAAGATATTGTACACTGAAAAATACATCTGCTTTTATTCATGATTTAGATAAAATCATGCGGATATACAACCATCGACCTCATCGATCTCTGTCCAACTCAAGCCCTCGGGAAGTTCATTACAGTGAAAATACATTTGATGCTTTTCTAAAGCAATACTCCAATGGTGAAAAAGAAAAAAAATGTGAAGAAGAAATTCAATGTTGGTGATACTGTTCGAATTAATAGAACCACCAATATTTTTGAAAAGGGGAATTATTTATGAAGCACCGAACTTTTCAAAGTGTCCAAAATCCTGGACACCGAACCCACGACATATCGAATGTGAGACACCAAAGATGATGAGATTCTCAGCGGTTTTTATGAATATGAACTGCAAAAAGTTAGAAACACTAGTGAAATTTATCAAATTGAAAAGATATTAAAGAGTCGTACTCGTAGGGGCAAGAGACAGTTGCTTGTTCGCTGGCTAGGATACAACTCTAATTTTGATTCTTGGGTCAGTGCTGAAGACATTAACAATGCCCAATGATTTCTAATTGACTTTTATGTCCATTGTTTATGATCCTTTCTACAATGACTTGAATAGAACAAGTGATTTTTGGACAAAACTCTCTCCCACCATCAAATTCGAGGGCGCGTATGAAGTGGCTCTTGTCGACTGTATTCTCAAAAATACCTATGACATCCTGAGAAAAGATCGTAAATATGATATAAAAATTAGACCCTATGATTGGCCGCCACCACCCTCAGGTGATCAAGAACAAATTCAAAAAATCAATTGGATGAATTATCCATATATTGAATTGCCCTATGAGGAACTCACCTGTATGAATGATTTATGTCGTTCTAATAATAAAAGAATTTTCGCTCGTAAAAAAGGAGCTTTTCATTTCAACTATTCAAAGGAGGAGGGTAAGATCTATATTAGTTCACCTATTGCCGATGAAAAGGTTATTCTCAATGATAACCTAAAGGATGTTCTTGGCTTTAAGCTCAATATAATCAATGGTAAAAGTGCTGGAAACACTAATTTCATTTTTGCTGACTACCCGCCTGCCTTCTCCACAGACACTTGTATATTTCTCTACGCTTCATTTGTGGAAACATCTCGGGTTGGTAATTCAAATGTTCCCCTCCTACGAGTTCTTGAACGAAAAACCAATCAAGAACATATTCACCACTACAATATAAAGCATCTTCAATATATTCCCGTAAGCACTTCCTATTTGGAACTCTGTCAGTTAACACTACGAACTGAATTGGGTGATCCCATAGCAATTTCAAAAAGTTTGGCTGTGATTACATGCCATTTTCGGCCCATCGTTCAACAACAACAAGATGTCTAATAGAAAAGTGGTATTCATTTGTCCTGATATTGACTGCTATGTTAATACTCTTGGCCCAAGACAACAGGGCAATGGAATGGACTATTACAAAGGTCGCTCGTCAATGTCTGGCTACGGTCTTGGCAGTTGGTTTGCTAAGCTCTTTCGCTCTGCACTACCTCTGGCTAGAAAATATCTTGTACCGGCTGCGACAGATTTTGCATCCTCTACACTATACGATTGGGGCTCTGGCAAGGACTTTAAAAAAAGTGCTTCGGAAAATCTCAGGTCCAATGCGCGAACCCTTGGCGAGAGATAAAAACAAAATGGAAAAGGTTTAAAAAGGTCGAGAAACACTGCATCACTCATCAGTCTCCACTCAGGTCAGAAACGAAAGACATCACCACTCTTGTCAAAGAAAAGAAGGAAAAAGCCGACACGTACTGTAAACAGAAGAAGAAGCCCCAGGAAGAGAATTGTTAGATCGAAACTAGATTTCTTTCCTAAGATGTCCTACCTACCGCATAAGGATTCTCAACCTTCAATCACCTCATCATTGAATCTATTCAATGCAGAAAATGTTGATGTGAGTGTCAAGCATGGATACTATGAACAATTTTTATCCACAACAACCCCTCTCTGATAATATCCACTTTCAAATTTATTCCAATGAAGACTACTTTATGGACATGTCTTCGACATTTATAGATTTACAAATGAAAGTCCGAAAATCCGATAATACAATGACAATTCGGGCCGATGGAATATCCTATGAAAATTGTATATTACATAATTTATTTCGTCAAATCAGTGTCTACATCAATAGCACGCTGGTGAGCACAAGCAACAATCTTCAAATTATACAAGCTATATGCAATTCATGTTGATGACACCCAAGTCATACAAGGAATTGAGAGGCACCTCCAATAGATATGAATATATTACTAATACTGATAGTACAGATGCACTTAAAAATGCTACAACTAGTGAATTACATCTAGTTGGAAAAATATATCATGAAATATTTAATATACCCCAATGGCTACCACCCAATGTTAAAGTGGATATAAAACTGACGCTTGCACCATCCAATTTCATATTGAAAAAAGAAATTGCTGCCAATCCTGATGTAAGTCTCTCCCTCACCTCGGCAATACTTCATGTACGCAAACAACAAGTCATGAGTTCTGTTGCTCTTGGCAGTGGAAAAAACTGAAGAGCCAATGGAAATAATATTAAACTACTTGTTCCTCATACAATCACCAATCAACGTCATATTGCCATGGGGTCACGCACCTTCACCGACTCATCCTTTATCAATGGCGAAATTCCGTCAAAACTCGCTTTAGCATTTGTAAAAAGCGCCAGCGCAAAACGATCGTGGACTGGATGCCCACATAAATTCGAGATGTTTAGACTTTCATCTCTTGTGTGCAAAGTAAACGGTATCGCACTCTACAATCTATCTTTTGATAAATCCTATAGAACATTGTATGAGTTGACCATGCAAACCCTAGATCATGATTCGCAACTATTTGAAAATGGTATAACCGAAGATATGTTTGCTAAAACACATGGTATCATTGTATTGGATTTGTCTGGCACACAGGATATGAGTATAGTACGTACGGGGAGTGTGCGTTTAGAGTGTACATTTGCCGACCCATTGGCTGAGAGTATTGCACTAATCTCACTAAATCAATATGAAACCTATTGGGAAATCACTCCCGAAGGCAGTGTTCTACTAGACTTGGCGCCATGAACACCAGTCAAATAATCAATGTATTTAATATGGATCCCTACATGTCCCAGTACAAATCCTATTGTCTGCCCTCAGACTTTCTTGGAAAAATTCAAAGTGCGAACAATAGCTTAAGTATTGTTAATAGCAGTCCATCGACTGTGCTGACGGGTCATTGGCTGTGCATCTTTCAAACAATGAAGACGATTGAATTTTTTGATCCTCTTGGTCTACCCTATACATTTTACACACCCCACATCAGCAACTATATTGAGAGCAGTGGGAAAACTATTATTCAAAATCGGAAGAGGGTGCAGGATCTAACGACTAAAAGCTGTGGCTTCCATGCACTACTATATTTTGTGTTCCGATGTCGCGGCTATACTTACAAGCAGTTTCTCCACATTTATTGTGACAATCCACGTCTGAACGACTTTCTAGTGGAAAATATCCTCTCAGACCTATATAATATTGATTTCAGTGCCCTACGAGTAAAGTGCTTAAAAATGTTTGTGAATTTGTTTATTAATAAAATGCATATATATACAACAATGTCTTTAAATCTTCAATTTAGATTTCTTCATCGGCATATAGGCAACTGTCGTGAACCACTAATGCCGGTAAATCATTTGGATTCACTGTATATTGATCTTGATTGAGCTGCAAAGTCAGGGTCACATTTTCTACAGTACAATGTAACTTCACTCTTGTCATATCTCTTTGTATAGTCAATGATACTATTTGTATTCATATTATGAAATTCACGAGTTTCAATCTGTCTATTTGAAGCAATATCGCATACAGTGTTTTCCAATGGTAAATCACATTCGGTAACTGCCAAATAAAAATCACTTGGTTTATAGTCATAGTAGGCAGTGTCGTCCACAACGATGACGTAGAAACCAAATTGTCTTGTTACCCCAACAGTTGAATCGTAGACCTGACTCCTCCTCCCAGAATAATTTAAATCCACGACGATACCAATCTCGTAGAAATAAACTAAAATCACGTTTGGGATTCTTTCCAATCATAGCTAGGTAAGTATTCTCCCACTGATCACATTTATCATAGTGACAATTGGAGCACAGGTGTCCTCTAGGGTGAGAGTCACAAATCTCCTCAAGACGAGAATTACATCCTTTAATTTGTACTGCATAGCCTCTATGTAATTTACAAGGATTACATAATTTGCACTTTTCACTATAGTCATCAATAATTGTACAATTCTCACATTGACTCCAACTACCAAGAGTGTACATGCGTAATGGACATGTATAGAACATTTTTTTGTTTCCAATGTCACTTGACTCTCTCACAGCTAAAACGAACACTGATCGTCCCTGCCGACGGATAAATTCAAGGTGGAGGAATGGGGGAGGAGTAGCTCTGTGACGTCACCTCTTTCGAATGATGGCGGGGAGCCATCTACATTGAATCCATTGGCAATGTTTTCAAAAGTGTATCCACGATATTATTCTGCTTTGTTCCAATTAATATATCAATAAATTGAGTATAAGCATTTGAGTCACATCTTAAAATTTTCATACAATAGTCCAATGGGGGAGAATCAGTTTTCATTATATTGTCAAGTGTTCCCTGACGAGAGAATATCCTGCGTTGAAGAGATAACTCGAGAAAATCGTCATCCAAAATGAAATGTTTTTCCATAAACACTAGATTTGATCTAATTCTCTCTTTCTCAAATTTATTCATTTTTCAATCCTTTCACTCTGACTGCTGACTCTAGACTGACCATGATTCGTTAGCCCTAACCTAACCTGACCCGAAAAGAAAGGGAACATTTTCAATTTCGAAACAATTTTATTGAATAATTACAACAACAATAATAATACTAAGCATGTACAATTAGCGATACAGTTTATTGTCTTCGATATGTTTCACTAATGCACTTAAAGCACATTGAAGTCTATTCACATGTAAGTAGAAATGGGGGTCCGACTCGTGACTACACCACGTGGTTTATGGTTTTCTCAGTGAGAATGAAAAAACAGGAATTTTCTCACTTGGAAAAACATGAGTTTTGTCACATTTATGGTTGTTTTCATGGATGGATATGTGTGTTGTTCGATTTATTTGATGTTTTTCTCGGATGTCAACATCAAATTATGCATGTTTTTATGGTTTTTGTCAGTGAGAATTAGAAAAACAGGAATTTTGTCACATTTATGTCTGTTTTCATGGATGGTTATGTGTGTTGATTATTTGACGGTTTTATGGATTTTGTCAGTGAGAATGGGAAAAACAGGAACTTTGTCACTCCCTTCTTGTTGTTGTTCAATGCAGATGTTATGAGTTTCCGGGAGATCGCGTGTTTCCAATATTTGTTGTTCAAGCCAGATGTTATGAGTTTCCGGGAAACAGTATTTGTTATTGTTGTTCAAGCCAAATGTTGTGAGTTTCCATGGTAACAGTTAGATCCCCCATTCTCAGGCAATCAGAGGGCTTTGTTTACATAACAATTTGACCTTGACATTCGCTGAGAGCGTGCACTTACAACAACAACAACATCGACCTTGGAACACCTGTGCTGTCGACCTCAATTCACCTATCGTGAATCAATAATTCCCCTTAGAAACAACAAATTAATTTCCCCTTTCTTGACAGATCAATCAACCAATGACATCATCTGTCAGACTTTAAAAATTTTCACCTAGAAACGATTCTCCAGGAATAGATCCAAGTCATTAATGTCTTTACCTCGGAAACAACTCTTTTGGTCGAACTCCAAAGGATATTAATAGCCAAAGGCCATGGAAACCATTCTCCAAGAAACATCTTAGCGATGAATTGTTTTAGCGCGGGAATCAGGTTTCTTATTAATTTGAAATGCATTAGCGCAGAGATGCCAAACAAAAGGAACACGCTGAATTACGTTTAGGGATTATTTGGGCGAAACCGTTTTAGAGAGGTTATGGGATTATTTGGGCGAAACAGATAGAGACATTTTAAAAGATGATTTTTGAAGAGATTTTAGAAGAGAAATTAATGGTGAAACTCTATGGATGTTATAATACACAAGTTTCATTTGAACAGTGTTGTGAGGTCCTCTAACCCAACCCCAAAGGGTTCCGATCCTCCTACCCCAACCCCGAAGGAAGCACCGGTACTCAAAGTTCCCCCCAAGCTCCCAAAGAGCCCCAGCCCCCCAAACGCCCTCCTCAGACCCTCAAAGGCCCTCCCCTGGTCCTCAAGGGCCCACCAGCCCCCCAAAGGCCCATCGAGCTCCCAAAGGACCAACGGGGTCCCAAAGGCCCTCCACCGGTCCCCAACTGCCCCCCCGGACCCCCAAACGTCCTCCCTGGGTCCCAAAGGTCCTCCCCCGATCCCCCGTCGTTCGTTGATGTGTGTTGTCTGAAACCTATGATTTGGGATGTGTAGTTTGCTACTTCAGGCTTTTCTGAGCTAAGGTTTCCTAGTATTTCCTAGGTGAATGTTGTCTGAAACCAATAGTTTGGGATGAGTAGTTTGCTTTTTCAGGCTTTTATGAGCTAGGTTTCTTAGCCTTTCGTTGGTGTGTGTTGACTGAAACTTATGATTTGGGATATGTAGTTTGCTATTTTTGACTTTTCTGAGTTGGATTTCTTAGTCTTTCATAGGTGTGTGGTGTCTGAAACCTATGATTTGGGATGTGTAGTTTGCTATTTTCGACTTTTCTGAGCTAGGTTTCTTAGCCTTTCATAGATATGTGTTGTTAGAAAATTATGATTTGGGATGTTTAGTTTGCTATTTCAGGCTTTTCTGAGCTAAAGTTTTCTAGTATTTCGTAGGTGAATGTTGTCTGAAACCAATAGTTTGGGATGAGTAGTTTGCTATTTTTGACTTTTCTGAGCTAGGTTTCTTAGTCTTTCGTTGGTGTGTGTTGACTGAAACCTATGATTTGGGATGGTTAATTTGCTATTTTTGACTTTTCTGAGCTAGATTTCTTAGCCTTTCATAGGTGTGTCCTTTCTGAAAATTATGATTTGGGAGGTGTAGTTTGCTTTTTGGACTTTTCAGAGCTAGGATTCTTAGTCACTCGTAGGTGTTTGTTGTCTGAAACTTCGAGTTTGGGATGAGTAGTTGGCTATTTCAGACTTTTCTGAGCTAAGGTTTCTTAGTATTTCGTAGGTGAATGCTGTCTGAAACTTATGATTTGGGATATGTAAATTACTATTTCGGGCTTTTTTGAGTTGGATTTCTTAGTCTTTCATAGGTGTGTGGTGACTGAAACTTATGATATGGGATATGTAGTTTGCTATTTTTGACTTTTCTGAGTTGGATTTCTTAGTCTTTCATAGGTGTGTGGTGTCTGAAACCTATGATTTGGGATGTGTAGTTTGCTATTTTCGACTTTTCTGAGCTAGGTTTCTTAGCCTTTCATAGATATGTGTTGTTAGAAAATTATGATTTGGGATGTTTAGTTTGCTATTTCAGGCTTTTCTGAGCTAAAGTTTTCTAGTATTTCGTAGGTGAATGTTGTCTGAAACCAATAGTTTGGGATGAGTAGTTTGCTATTTTTGACTTTTCTGAGCTAGGTTTCTTAGTCTTTCGTTGGTGTGTGTTGACTGAAACCTATGATTTGGGATGGTTAATTTGCTATTTTTGACTTTTCTGAGCTAGATTTCTTAGCCTTTCATAGGTGTGTCCTTTCTGAAAATTATGATTTGGGAGGTGTAGTTTGCTTTTTAGACTTTTCAGAGCTAGGATTCTTAGTCACTCATAGGTGTTTGTTGTCTGAAACTTCGAGTTTGGGATGAGTAGTTGGTTATTTCAGACTTTTCTGAGCTAAGGTTTCTTAGTATTTCGTAGGTGAATGCTGTCTGAAACTTATGATTTGGGATATGTAAATTACTATTTCGGGCTTTTTTGAGTTGGATTTCTTAGTCTTTCATAGGTGTGTGGTGTCTGAAACCAATAGTTTGGGATGAGTAGTTTGCTATTTTCGACTTTTCTGAGCTAGGTTTCTTAGCCTTTCATAGGTATGTGTTGACTGAAACCTATGATTTGGGATGGTTAATTTGCTATTTCAGGCTTTTCTGAGCTAAGGTTTTCTAGTATTTCGTAGGTGAATGTTGTCTGAAACCAATAGTTTGGGATGAGTAGTTTGCTATTTTTGACTTTTCTGAGCTAGGTTTCTTAGTCTTTCGTTGGTGTGTGTTGACTGAAACCTATGATTTGGGATATGTAGTTTGCTATTTTTGACTTTTCTGAGCTGGATTTCTTAGTCTTTCATAGGTATGTGTTGTCTGAAACCTATGATTTGGGATGGGTGGATTGCTACTTTTGACTTTTCTGAGCTGGATTTCTTAGTCACTCATAGGTGTTTGTTGTCTGAAACCTATAGTTTGGGATGACTAGTTTGCTATTTTTGACTTTTCTGAGCTAGGTTTCTTAGCCGTTCATAGGTGAGTGTTGTCTGAAACTTATGATTTGGGATATGTAAATTACTATTTCTGACTTTTCATAACCAGATTTCTCAGTCTCTCATAGGTGTGTGGTGTCTGAAACCTATGATTTGGGATGTGTGGGTTGCTATTTTTTGACTTTTCTGAGCTAGGTTTCTTAGCCATTCGTATGTGTGTGTTGACTGAAACCTATGATTTGGGATGGTTAATTTGCTATTTTTGACTTTTCTGAGCTAGATTTCTTAGCCTTTCATAGGTGTGTGTTGTCAGAAAATCATGATTTGGGAGGTGTAGTTTGCTTTTTGGACTTTTCAGAGTTATGATTCTTAATCTCTCATAGGCGTTTGTTGACTGAAACTTCTAGTTTGGGATGAATAGTTTGTTATTTCAGACTTTTCTGAGATAAGGTTTCCTAGTATTTCGTTGGTGAATGCTGTCTGAAACCTATGATTTGGGATTACACATGCACACGAAAACTTACATGCACACAAAAACTTACATGCACACAAAAACTTACACACACACACACACACACACGAAAACTCACACACACACGTCAAAACTTACACACACACACAAAAACTTACACACACACACACACACACACAAACAAAAAAACTTACACATGAACACAAAAAAAACTCACACACACACGCACAAAAACTTACACACACACACACACACACACAAAACTTACACACACACACACGAAAACTTACACACACACGCCAAAACTTACACACACAAAAACTTACACATGCACACGAAAACTTACACACACACACACACACGAAAACTTACACACACACACACGCCAAAACTTACACACACACACACACACACACACACACACACACACACGCCAAAACTTACACACACACGCCAAAACTTACACACACACACACACACACACACACACACACACAAAACTTACACACACACACACACACACGAAAACTCACACACACACACACCAAAAC